>JAFVLL020028302.1:0-21805 GCA_021397915.2 Tor tambroides
GGACAGAAACGTGCCATTCCGGCAAGTTCCGTTCTGCAAGTACAAGGGTCACACTGCTGACCTGCTGGATCTGTCCTGGTCGAAGGTGAGAGGTTGTGGTCATCAGTGCTCTACTTGAACCACTTAAGTGTGGAAAACATTTGAAGTTCAAAGTATAATGAAGAGGAATTGGACATAATTGTGTTGCTTCTTTTCTGAGTAGAACTACTTCCTGTTGTCATCATCGATGGATAAAACGGTTCGTTTGTGGCACATCTCCAGGAGGGAGTGTCTCTGCTGTTTTCAGCACATAGATTTTGTTACAGCCATCGCATTTCATCCCAGGGTAAGTGTCGTCCTTGTGTACTCTGATTACACTACTGTTTGGGGTTGGTAAGGTTTTTAAAATATGTTGCTCACCAAGGCTGCATTTATTTTATTATATATACAGTAAAATATTACTACAAATGGTATTTTAAAATGTAATTTATTCCTGTGATGGCAAAGCTGAATTTTCAGCAACCCTTACTCCAGTCTTCAGTGTCACATGATCCTCCAGAAATCACTCTAATATGCTGATTTGGTGCTCAAGAAAGATTTCTTACTATCATAAATGTTGAAAAAAGTTGTGCTGCTTATTATTTATGTAGAAACATGATGCATTTCTTCAGAATCCTTTGATAAATTAGACAGTTCAAATATTATAAATGTCCTTATTGTCAATTATAATTATTAGTTTAATGTGTCCTTGCTGAATGAAACTATTAAATTCTTTAAAAAAATTCCCCAGATGTTTGAATGGTAGTGTATGTGTGTTTTAATAGCTGTGTTTTTCTCTCAGGATGACAGGTATTTTTTGAGTGGTTCTTTGGACGGAAAGTTGCGGTTATGGAATATTCCAGATAAGAAAGTGGCACTGTGGAATGAGGTGGACGGACAGACACGTCTGATAACAGCAGCTAACTTCTGCCAGAATGGAAAATATGCAGTTATTGGCACCTACGATGGACGCTGCATTTTCTATGACACAGAGGTGAGTGTTTGTTCTTCTAAGATTTAGATGGTAACAATGATTTTCACTTGAAATGAAACGGGTTTCCCAAAAGCACAATATACACAGCGATGATTTAGAAATCCGACCATAAATAGTTGATTATTAATCACTTACTGCTTCTTTCATCATGTTCTGCTTAGCGCCTTAAATATCACACCCAAATCCATGTTCGCTCCACGAGAGGCAGGAATCGCGTGGGCCGCAAAATCACCGGTATTGAGCCGCTGCCAGGAGAGAACAAGGTAAGAGGAAAGAGACTGAAATGAGAAAAAAAGCCTACTTATTTACTTGGGTATAACATGAATAATGATGTTGACTCATGTCAAGGTGATAACCTGACGTCCATCTTTCAGTCTCAGTTAATGCTAATTTCCTCTGCAGATCTTGGTGACGTCAAACGACTCTCGCATTCGCCTGTATGACCTCAGAGATTTGTCTCTGTCGATGAAGTACAAAGGCTACGTGAACAGCAGCAGTCAGATCAAAGCCAGCTTCAGGTGAGAAGACAGTCTGGAAGACACAGCCCGGATATGTCCATCTCTGATCTTACACTTCTACTGAAAGTATGAAATATGAGTGAATCTCAAGGATCTTGTCTTGTTCTTGTAGTCACGACTACTCTTTCATTGTGAGCGGCTCAGAGGACAAGTATGTGTACATCTGGAGCACATACCACGACCTGAGCAAATTCACCTCTGTACGGAGAGACCGCAATGACTTCTGGGAAGGGATCAAAGGTAATGATGGAACAAAAATTAATCATACACTGAGAACAGCGGCAGTTAAACATATAAAAATATTCCTGGAATGATTTTTGGCAGTATGTCAAATTGTGCATTTCTGGAATGTTTGACTGACTGAAGGTTGAACAGCCGCCATGTTCAAGAAAACATGGTCATGATCATTAGAGCTGCATGAATAATTAAAATCAAAAGATAACGTGATATGGCTTAGTGTGATTATCAAATCAAAAGACTGCAATTTATTTAAATATATGTGTAAAGACAGCCATAAGTATTAGTGTTGTAATTTTACAATTATACTGCAAAAATATTACTATTAATATAATAATAATAATAATCGATTTACAAAAATACTCAATTTTTAATACTCTAATAGTATAGTACATTTCAATATTCAATAACAGAATGTTTTAATACTTAATAATAGTAATATTTCTTTCTTTTTTTAATCTGTAAATTTCTTTCATTTGATTTAATTATTAATAGTATTAGTATTATTTTAGTCATATTGATGTATCACCCATTTGGAGGTTTTTTTTTTTTTTTTTTAAATTACAATTTCCACCGAATGATGCAGTTCTAACAACCATTACTGTATGTACTTTTAGGGTCTTAAACTACTTGTGCTTTCTGCTTTGCAGCCCATAATGCCGTAGTTACTTCAGCCATTTTTGCTCCGCATCCGGATCTCATCGTGCCTCAGGAGGCAGGAACCGAGAAGCCAGACTCGGACTGTAAGAGTGACAGCACGGACGACTCTGAGACCATCCCATCAGGTACTGACTGGAACTTTCCCAAAAGCGCCTTGTGAGATCACAACAGTGCACTGAACAAAAGTAACCTATTCTTCCTCTTTTCCTCAGGGGCCCTGAAAACAGACCACTCTGAAGTTTTGCTCTCTGCAGATTTCACTGGAGCCATTAAAGTTTTTGTCAATGTTAAGAAATACTGAGTGCTTGTGCTGAATATGACACCCAGCAAGTGTATATATCATTAATTTAAAAGCTCCTCTCAGCTTTCGGACAGAGCTTAAACAAAATCAGTGCCACTTTACATCTAACTGAGCCCCCATTCATTGACCAATCAGCTGCTGGAGAGTGCTCTAAGAGGCGGAGATTATAAGCCCCGCCTTATTTGCAGAGAACAGGGACCCAGGAAGTTGGAAGGCAGGGACGGTTGAGGAGAAGGGACAGACGTCATTACAGCTAAACGCATCTTTCTTTACCTTCCTTTCTTTTTAATTTGATATTGTTTGGAGAGGTATTGTTGTATTGTTACTGTATGTACAAAAAGGGCTTTAATTTGCATAGAGCAATGATGCCATTTTAATGGATGAGTGAAACTGCAAGCCTTTATGGAGACAGAATGGATATGGGAGGCACAGGTCGCCAGCCCTTCTCTCTCTCTCACTCACTCACACACACACACACACACACACACACAGACAGAGACTTGAATTTCCCCCTGCACAATTTAACCCCAATATTTCTGGAAAACACAAGATCTCACATTTCCAACATGAGCACTAACTAAACTCATTTCAATTTAAGAATCTTTGTCAGTGTTATTTTATGTTGTAAAAATAATTGAACCTGATTTTTTGTATGTGTACGATTCCAGAAATAAAAAAATAAAATAAAAAAAATTGATACAAAGATTTTCCCTGTGTTGTTTTGTTTCTGTATGTATGCAATAAAATGCTTTTCACTGATATGTCTGAGCAAAGGAAATATTTTCCATACATTTTAAATGCTTTTTTTTTCTTTTAGAGCTGTTTTTTTTCTTTTATAAGCCAATTGTATAAAAAAAAAAAAAAAAAAATCCCTTTTTCAGGATACTGTATTTAAAAATGGTGTAAAATGACCATATTGTATAAAAAATAAAAGTCCCTTTTTCAGGATACGGTATTTAAAGATGGTGTAAAATGACCATAAACAATTAATGCACATGCAATGGTGGAACAGTCCGATAGACATTTTACATGTGAATGATAGACCATTACATCTTTGTAAACTGCCACAAATAATAGCTTACATGTGATGGACAACTATGGTCACAGTTCCAATAACTTTTAACATTAAAGGGGCCTTTCTACTGACCAGAAGATAGATGGTTCCTGCTCACCTGTGTGAACATGGCAGAGCAATAGTTTAAAAAAGAACTTACAAAGCAAATAGTTATAGCAGTTTTATTTTGAGCCTCCTATGAACATCATTAATAAGAAATCGCTATAAAGCATTTAAATATATTCAACGACTGCTTCATGAAAACATCTAACTCTTTATTTAATATTCACAAGACACATTTTTCCTTCCACAATTGTTTTTATTGTAAAGTTTGAAGGTGGAGGGGTCAATCTTGCAGCATTTTTTAAACACCGGATTTAAAACAAGAGCAAAAACACAAATAAAACAGTTTACAAAACAAAAAGAAGATCTGTACAAGTTCACACTTCATCTTAGAAAAACTCAGCCAAGCCCAGGGTTGTGTTTGCAGCAGCCACACTGAGGACCGTTCTGGAAACAAATGAACAGCTGTAAATCAGCCAGTCCATAATCAAAGAACTGTGGAATAGAAACATGTTGATGTGCATGACAAAAGCAGTCCATCCATAGGCTCCATCAGACTGTTGTGAGAAGACTGCGGAGGTCACAGGGTTCGAAGGGTCAGAGTTCAGTGTTTGCTCTTCTTGGTCTTTTTGTGCGAGCGATGTGGTGATCGGGATGATGACCTCCAGGATTTGTGCTGCGGTGATGGTGATCGAGAGCGTTTTGACTTGCGTGGTGATCGGGATCTTGTTCTTCATGGAACACAAAGAGTGACAGAGGATAAATTGAGTTGTGACTTGACCAAGAACAACACAAAGTCAATTATAATTCAAGTGGCTGTGACCACATGCACCACAATATTTCATAAGTCAGTTGGTTTCTCTTTCTGTAGCGCCTACCAGCTACATATGGTCTATATTGTATGTCAAACAGAACACCGTTCAAAAGTCTGAAGGCAGTAAAATTTTAAAGAAATCAATACTTTTATTGAGCAAGCATGCATTAAATTGATCAACAATGATGGAAAAGACTTTATAATGTTACAAAAGACTTTAATGAAATGCTGTGTTTTTAACTTTCTATTCATCAAAGAATTCTGAAAATATTTTCCACAAAAATATTAAGCTGCACAACTGTTTTCAACATTAGTAAGAAATTTTCTTGAGCACCAAATCAGCATATTGGAATGATTTCTGAAGGAGCACATGACACTGACATTTTAAACAGTTATTTTAAATTGTAATAATATTTCACAATATTACTGTTTTCATTTTTAATCAAATAAATGCAGCCTTGGTGAGCATAAGACACTGCTTTCAAAAACATAAAAAAAAAAAAAAAAATCTTACCAACCCCAAACTTTTAATGTGTAGTCTCTGTTCTGATTGGCTGTAAGTGTTTTTCGATTTTAGCGTTAACAGACAAATTAATTGTTGCTGAAAACTTGATGCATTGTGCTTGGTCAGGGTTTTGTGAATAACTGTTTTTGAATGATAATGGGATGTAATAAAGTGTGTAGTGTGTGTGTCATGACTGCATACCTCTCTCTCCTGTCTTCTTTGTCTCGACTCCGTCCTCTACTCCTTTCTCTGTCCTCACTCTTTCTATTTTTTTCTTTATCCCTTGTTTTACTCCTGTCCTCCCCTTTATCTCTCCGCTCGTCTTTTTTGGACCGGTCTTTCTGTTTTTGTGAATGTCTGTCTCTCTTTTCCTGGTCGTCCTTGTCAAACTCCTAAAGGAGAAGTGATAGAAAGAAAAGCAAAGAGATAAATAATAAGTGAGTTTTTACCAGAAGGTAAAAATATTGTACCAGAATTCTGTGCTTATGTAGACAGCAGGCATCAATAATACATATACACTTTGCTGATATCAAGTACAAATGAGAAAATTTACCAGCTGACGACCAGTTGTTTTGTATCATTCAGCACAACTGGAATGCATATTGACCAATCAGCATCCAGAACCACAATTATCCGTTGTGTATTTCTCGATTATGAGAGTTGCTGTGTATAGTACCTTCTGTAGCAGTCTGTTTCTGTAGTGCTGAACTTGCTGTTGGAGAGTCATACTGGACTTCCTCTGTCTTTTACCCGACTCCAACTCATCCTGGAAATTCATCACCTTCACCTGCAACATGCATAATCGCACTTTTATAGTACCTGGCAACACCGTTAGTTTTAGTGCTATGTCTGTCTGTGAGTGTTTTGGAAGGAGAGCGAGACATAAAATAGGAGTGACTGACTAACCTCTAGTTCTCGAAGGCGTGTCCTTTTGCTTTCAGAAAGTTCAAAGTTTCTCAGAGAACTCTTAAACTCCGCCCCCTCATACCTGCTGGGGCTATCAGCTTCATCACTGCTCATATCTGAGTCACCCCCGTTTTCCTTCAGGCCACTGCATGACAAAGACAGGCCAGGAAACAAAGAGGTAACCCAAACTGAAAGAGTGGTGTATTTTCTATTTTTTACTATCTCCTCTGCTCATTAACTTCATTATAGGCTGGATTTACCAAACAACTTTGCCAAGTACATGCAAAAGTAAACAAACACAATGTTTAGTGGATAGTCCTCAAAAAGAAAGTAGTAAAAGAAAGCATGCAACTTGATGAGGCTGTTGAAAAGCTCCAATCATGTATCATGTGATAAAATTAAATCATCCTCTCGTCGCAGAGAACAATGAATAAAATAATCAACATCCAGCAGTCTTACCTTGAATTCATCTCGGTGTCCGAATCATTCTTGGCTGAAAGGATGATCAGAACAGTTTAAAGTTTGCAGCAAAATGCAGCAGTTGAAAGGAATATATACAGTGCAAAGCATAAATGAGTACACCCACTCTGAATAAATACAAAAGATGTATTTTCTTTATCGCTAATACAATTCATGGAAAGATAGCAAAATTGAGACGTATTAAACATATACTTAAAAACAGAGAAATGTATGTCATTAATATTTGTAAAATAAGTAAATTAGCCAATTTTGTTTAAATGAAGGATTGCAGAAATGAGTATTCTAGTACTTAATATGTCTTCCATAATTTTAAATATACTGCTCTGACCCTTCTTGGCCCTGCGTGTACAAGTTCATGACAAACTGTCACATCTGTCTTGTTTAACTCCTGGAGGATGACTTTCTTAGACGCCCTGGTCTTTAATGGGGAGTGTTGCTGAACTCGTCTCTACAGAATCCCCCACAGGTGCTCAAGTGTGTTAAGATAGAGTGAAATGCTTGTCAACTGAAGGATTTTCACCTTGAGAGAATGCGTATCATCATTGTCATGTTGAAAAAATGCCCAACAATGCAAGAAATGAGGAGAGGGTAGCATCTTTTGTTTCAAGTTCAAGCTTAAAGTGAAGGCCTGATTATTTCAAGTGCCTTGTCACAAGTCCATTGTTTTTGAGTTTCTGTGTTACTTATGCTATATTTTCACACTTGATTACAATGATTCGGTATTCTTCTTGTACCACTGTCCTCTTTTGTACTAAGAAATAACTCTCCTGAGAGTTCTTTCCCAAGTGCTTCCATTGTTAACAGCATCAAGTCTGAGAATGATTCAATCGGCTATATAACACTTTTAATGGTCAAGAAATTACTTCTCTTAAAAAGTTTTGGTTCAACATATGTACCTGTAAAAATTAAACTAGAGTTTCCTTTTTTTAATTTAGTTAGTAAGTTTCAGGAGGGAGTACTCATTTTTGCAGCACAACATTTAGTCTCAGCCTCAGACGTCACGCCCACAGAAGGTTGGCTAACGTAGTCTGAAGGTCTGGCTACGCGAGACTACACAACATTTAATCACAAAATTATTTCATCAATGACATATACATACATATATATTAGGGGTGGCACGGTTCGCGGAAAAAAACCGAACCGTACGGTTCTCCACACACGGTCCGGCACGCGCTAGGGCCGCGGTTCAACTTAAATCTGACAACGCATCTGCAATATGCAATATGGTAACACGTAAAAAAAAAAAACAGGGTTCGGCTAATGTATGCTTCTGTTGATGGATGCGAATTCTGGCTTCCCAGTACATTACAACAACAGGGATGAAAAAAAAAAGTGGACAAACCATTCTCTCTTGTTCAATGCGAGTGCCGTATGCTGGATTATGAGCATTTATTCCGTCATCACCCGGGTGCTGATAGCGCGCGCACACAGGTGAGACCTGAACAGCACACGTTGATATCTGTGTTTAAACTAAAGTCATGTAAGGTTTGCCAGTTTAAACATTTAAGAGCCAGAGGACGCGAGCTCACGCGCGCAGTGAGAAGATTTGTGCGTGCGCTCATCAGAAGCGCTCAAACCCGCACCTCAGAACGCGCGCAAATATTAAGCTCTCTCTGAAGTATTGTGTTTGAATGGACAAATTCACACAAAAATTATGCCAAAATGCCGGTCTTGGTAAGTATCCTATAGCAGACATAACCGGCTGAACGTACAGTATCAGTGCACTGGATCACTTTCTTAATATTAATCAAACAGCAACAACAAAGAAATCACTCACTGCTCTTGATTGAATCGCTTTTGTAATTTTAATAAAGATTCATCTTTAATTTATACAGTCAAATATGCAGTGCTGTTTTACATTTGATTACTTTATTCAATTTCTGTACATAAAAAGTAATGCTACAGACCTCCCTAAAAAAAAACCCCCTGAAAAATCACTGTTTATTTTATTTGTATCTTTACTCTATTGTATTTATTTATGCTGTTGCTTGTAGTTAAATAGATTATTCTTATTTTCTTTATTTTTATTTGACACTGACAGTATAGTTTTTCCCTAAACATACCGAACCGTACCGAAACCGTGACTCTAATACCGTGATACAAACCGAACCGTGAAAACATTAGGTTAGGCTAACCTTACCCTGGAGAGAAAAAAGTTTTCAAAAGCATCCCCCCCTCTGCTTTTTTCACAAATCGCACCCTGCATATACATATACATACATATACATATACATATATGTATATATATATATATATATATATATATATATATACACATACACATATACACACATACACACATGCATACATACATACATATATAGAAGGACTGATTAATCTGGGAAAAGCAGTGAATAAAAAGGGTGGAAAGGGGTCATGTAATACTACTCATGTTGTGCTTGTACCTGAGGAATCCTCCACCTTCTCCCATTTAGACAGTGCAACAGTGGGTATAGTCTTATCTGAGCCCTCATCAACTGGATCAGACAAACACAAACACAAACAAGCACAAAGAGGAAATGTGTGTAATAAAAAAAACAGTATAACAAAATTAATATTGTATTTGAACACTTTCACTGTGCTCAGATTAGGAAATAGGCTACAAATAGCAGTAACATTATAATAAAAACAAGATAAACTTCCAACAACCTCAACGGCCTTCTACCTACATGGCACACCATCAATATCATCTATCGAGTTTCCTAGGGGAACACCGTCTATATCGTCAACCGGTACACCATCGATAGAGGATGGATCCCAGGTCATAGGTGATCCATCAAGGTCATCAAGGGGTGTACCATCAATTTCACCTCTCTCTAGAGGAATACCATCCAATGGCACCCCATCTAGATCAGGAGATTTGGGCTAGAGAACAGGTAAGAAAATGAATATTACACTATACAGATCACATACAGTTTATTTATAGTTTTTTTTTCCTTTTATTTATTTATTTGCCACAGCTCACCTCTGCTCTGTCAATAACTTCTTCTCCTGGTTTAATAAGCCCCAGGAATACATTCTGCAGTTGGATCAGGAAGGAGTCTGGATAAACTGCCCAGTCTTCCCACGCACGAAAACATCCCATGACTCTTTGCTGCAGATAGAGAGAAATGAAAGAGAGAAATGTAGAGGGGGATTGGGATCAAAGATCTCTGCAGGGGATGAGCTCGAGATAGATGACGTGCTAGAACAGACTGTTCCCACCTTAAACTGCTCTGCCTGGAGCCGGGCCTGGATGTTCCGATACGCTTCACTGATGTCTCCAAATATCTGCGGCAGCTTTGTCTCAAAACTATTACACAGCAGGACAAAAAGAAAACTCTTCAGAGTTCATCAGAGACAACATCAAAGTTTTTGAAGTTTCGATTTTATTACAGTAGCGACAGATCTTTTTTCTCTATTGTGGCGTACATCTGAGTGAAACAGATTAGCAAAAAGAAAAATTGCAGGGTGGGAGTTGGTTTGATTTAATGGTTATTGATTGAATGGTGAATGCGAGCTTGCAGTAGATCTTAAGAAAGTGGTGGAGATTGGAGAAGTCCTGTCTAATTGACCAAAGAGAAATGTGTCATTTCACCAGATAATCCAGATTTGAGTCAACAAATATTTTTAAAATGAAACATGCATGGATGATTTGTTCATGATAAGATCAATAACATGCATTTAGAAAATAAATAGGGTGGATTTCCATTAAAAAAAAATTTCAGGTAAAAATGTTGTAGGTTTTAAAGAAATGACTGGAAAATAATTGCAAAGGCACTGAAAAAAGCACAAACACAATCAAGAAAACCATCAAATAAAAATGTTGCACAACTGACTCACAATTTGCGGTAATATGACGCATTGGCAACTTTGGCACAGGAGTTGTAGAGGATGTCGGATATTAGGTAAAGTCTGGCAATCTGCAATATACACAAGACATCAGACAAAAGTGTGACCAAAGGGTTATGCAACAAATCTGTGATTTGTGAACTGTAATTTTGTACTAGTGTAATTGTATGTGTACCTTCTTCTGCAGTGGTGTGTGTGCTATAGACAGAGATTCAGTGATGCAGGAGACGACCTCCTCAGCAGCCTCCGCTCTCTCCAGGCAGAACAGCATTGCATCACCGATCTCATCCCTGCGAGGAGCCAGCCCTCTTAGCAAGGCCTCCAACCTCTCTCTGTGCCTGAGACACAACAAACACAGTCAATATGCACATACATTACGGAACCAAACATATGTGGGCACCCAAACATCACAGGCCTATGTGCATTTCCTTTCAAAGAAATAGACGGCCTACAACATCTATTTCTGTCGGAGAGGAACACATGTTTACTCTGCCTTCAGGTGCCCTTTCTTTGGCTCTTCATCTTGAGAAGGGAAGGAGGTCTCTTCTGGTTCCTCATCACCATGGAGATATGGGTTAAGAAGAGGTGGCTTCCACAGAGAGCCGCCCCGAAACATTCTGAAAGGTGACGTTCTCCATTTATTTGGGCTCTCTCCCTGAGAGAAGGACACAGAGCCAGAGAAATGTTTAACCGTTTTCATATAGATATGAAAATTACATTTATTTTTGAGAGTAGGACTGTGTCTAGCCATGAAAGGCACTGGATCAATTACCTGTAGAATGGAGTAGAGTTTCCATCTGTAGTAAACATGCTCTTGACTCTTATTGTCAAATAAAAACCTGCAAAATTAACCAGATATTCAATACACAGCTACATATGACTTCATAAGTCTTAAAATATTTGACCAAATATTTACTTACTAATAACTGAGAAGAGAGACATTTAGCAGAATGCTGACTTTGCTTTTTTTACATACCACAAAAGTGAATGGTAGGTGACTATATCAGGCTTGATGTCAACGATGCCAAATGTCACTGGTTCTTATAAAAGTGAAATATGTGCATATTCAAATAGCACAAACAAGAGTAAACATTTCTGAGCCTTAATATCACGTGGCTTAGACTGCTTATGTGTTGTCCAGGTTACATTCACTGCCTAATACTGCCTAACGTCTCCTTTTGTGAGGGACAAAGAAAATCATACTGGTTTTAATTTTTAGGTGACCTACTCCTTTTAAAGTTAGCATGAAATGAAAATCCACCCTTTTTCGTACTGTGAATGATTAATTCGTGCATGTTTAATTTCTCATAATTTTTATTTAGAAGTCGCAATGTAACAGTACAGTATTGTGTGAAAATTGAATAAGGTCAAATAAATTTTTTTTTTTTTAATCAGAGCATGAATTACCCACAATATAACTAATAACATACATTTAGAATTTCCATTTCATGTTGAGCAAGTTATCTAAGAATATTAATGGTTCAAATACTCTGTTACAAGCAGAATACACTTCACATACCTGAAGTCAGGGTTGTTCTTTTCTCTGCTCATGATGATGGCCTCAAACATGGGTCCCTCTCTCACCACAAACTCAATCATTCTGTGTATCAAGCCCAGCAAGTTCCTATCAGCCACAAAAGAGATGGATGAGAGAATGAACAAGGGCACTCTTTTCTTTTCTCCATTTTTCTCCATCACTCCATATAGTCCCTACAGCCTTACCATGTCAGTTCTAGCTTTTTCTTCTTTCATTTTCACTGTCTGGCAGTTTGAAACTTGTATTTTGCTCAGTATTTTCTGTCCACTCCAAATAAGATTGCTTTCTGATGTTACCATGGCCCTATGAGACCGTTAAGGGAGTGTGTTTTAGTACAATGTTAGCTCCTAACGTTAGAAAAAGGTTACTGTGTGGTGTTCTACATGTTTTTACAGTAGCAATTATTGGGTATAAAATAATTTACCGCAATTATGTTAAACTATAGAACTTGCTGATGTTGCTAAAGATGGGTAACCTCAAGGCATGTGTATGTATCTGGGAGCGTATGAGTGATTCTCCTTGGTTACGATCTAAAATCAATGATGTCTTACAGTATCTTTCTGATGAACTAACTCAGTGGTTCTTAATCCTGGTTCTGGAGATCCCTCGCTCCACACATTTTATTTAAAGGGAAAGTTTACCCAAAAATGAAAATTCTGACATTAATTACTCACCCTCATTATAGGAGCCATGTAAACACTCATGTGTGATGTCATGTGACCGTGGGAAAATTTGGGAGTGTCGCTACACTCATGTTGTTCCAAACCCCTAAGACCGTTCATCTTTGGAACACAAATTTTTTTGTGTTCATAAAAAAACCGAGAGCTTTCTGAACCTGCATAGACAGCAACGCAACTGACACATTCAAGGCCAACGGATGCATGTGGTGCTGCTGATGCAGGAGCCGGTGTTCTGAGGTAGAACCTGGATGCCCTACAGCTTGTTTACAAGCAGAGGAATGCACACGCATGCATCATGGTACTCTTGTGAATGGCAGCGGAGACTGAACCGGAGGAGAAGAAATTGTTGAATAAAGTCATTATTTTTGTTTTCTTTGTGCACAAAAATTATTCTCGTTGTTTCATAACACACGTTTGAACTACTGGTGTCACATGGACTATTTTATCGATGTTCTTACTAGTGATAGACCGATATTGATTTTTACCGATATCAATTATTTGCATATTTATGTGCCCGATATGCGGAACCGATATTTATTTACTGTTATACCATAAATAAATGACTGAGTGAAGTAAGTCTATACTTCACTTTGGTTTTTCCTCCTTTCAGGCATCTTAAAAAAATAGAAAAAAAAAAAAAATAGACAATTAACAGACTTGACGGATTATTACGTGACTCCTTGAGTTCATCTCTATTTCTTAAAAGCCAAGCTGCACAAACTACATATCAGGCATTTATGTAACATCTAATTTGTGGATTAACGGCTGTTGTGTTAAATAAAATTTACTAATTACAGCAATGCAAATAAGCATATTTTACCTGTGCACGCCGTTGTTGTTTTTGTCTGCACGTCCTGATTTTGCTGAGCTAGATGTGTTCCTAGGTCAACATATTTTGTTGACCCTGGAACAACATTTTAATCTAAAAATTTAGTCTTGACCATATCTCTACACCTAAACCTAACCTTACCCATGAGTAATCCCTAAAATCAGAGGAAATGATAGATGAATGACACTGATGTACAAGCACCAAACACTGATTGTAAGACTAAACTTCACAAAAACTATAAACTGGTTATTCAAATCTGACTGGTTAATCACAATGTTGTTCCAGGGTCAACAAAGATGTTGATCCAGGAACATGTCGCACTTGGTAAAATCAGGTTCTGCGTTGTCATCTCATCTCCCCGCAGATGGTGATCCTGTGCGAAATTCTCAAAAAATTCACTGTTTATCCGCGAATCCGATATTACAAAACCGATATCCGATTATGAGAAAATGCTTAAATATCGGGGAAAATATAGCTAAATCGATATATCAGTCGATCTCTAGTCCTTACTATGTTTTTGGGCCTTGAATGTGGTAGTTCTGTTGTAGTCTATGCAGGGTCAGAAAGTTCTCAGATTTCATCAAAAATATCTTAATTTGTGTTCCGTAGATGAACAGGTCTTACGGGTTTGGAACGACACGAAGGTGAGTAATTAATGACAGAATTTCCATTTTTGAGTGAACTATCCCTTTAACACACCTGATTCAGATCATCAGCTCGTTAGGAGCGAGCTCCATGAATTGTGTCAGATAAGGTAGACATAGAAAATGTGCAGGGCGGGGGATCCCCAGGACCAGGATTAAGAACCACTGAACTAAGCATTGTGGTTTAGGCGTCAGACTACAGGTGAGTGTGTTTGTGCGTGTGTTTCAGTAGCAATGGTGTTTTAATAAATGGACAGAGAATGTGTACCTTTCTGGGGGGATTACCACTGTCACTACGGCCTCGGACAGAGTCTGTTCATGACGTCAAACCAAATGATGAAGATACAAAAATACAGTGAGTTTATATTTAAACAAACTGCAGAATATTCATGATTAATATTATCAGCAGCTAATCCTCTGGAAACATGCTCCGCAAACAGACGAATTCATCTCACCATTGGTTCTTGCTCTGTCTGGGGGACAATCTGTGTATTCAGAAACTTTGCTTTCTCTAACCTCTCTGGCTTCACTAAGGTAAGGTCATCGGCTCTTTTTTATTCCAGCTTAAAGCTTATAAAACTAAACTGCATAATAAATCTAAAATAAAAGTCCTCACAAAGATACAATTCCCAAATTATCTGTGATGCGAAAGTACTCTCTAATGTAATATTTTGGTAACAATTTTGTATTAAATCCTAATAATTTTACTTGAATCGAATATTGTTCCCCACGTCAGATTTATAGATTTGTTGCCATCGATGATACTATATAAGACTTGGATGGATTGGATTTGATATGTTTGGGGACTCACTTCTGACATAACAATCAAAAAGTGATATGAAAAGACCAACCAATTAGTCTTAACAGAATCTGAAAGTCTAAGAAGCCAAACAGGTTGGTGGGAATGAAATGTCTCAGTACACAGGATGTCCCCCTTAGGCTAATAAACATTACTGAACTTAAAACTGACCAAGTATACCACAGTGTTTCTGTACAGCTTTCTGGTTTAATTGGCATTTGACTCTGGTACAAGATACCCATATAAGTCAAATCCACCGACTCAAATTATTTTGAAATGTTTCCACGATAATGTGAAATCACCTTGTGAGTTGACTTTCAAACCTTCCTCAAACAATGAAACAAAATAGTTTCTCTGACAGCGCAGCTAAGGGTTGATTCCATCACATTTCCCTACATTTAATATTTACTATCATTCAAAAGTTTGGGGTCAGTCCATTTTTTTAAAAGAGAAACTGATTATTTTGTTCAGCAATGAAGCATTAAATTGATCAAACAAGGCAGTAAAGGCATTTATAATATTACAAAAGATTTCTATTTTAAATAAATTATGTCCTTCTGACCTATCTGTTTACCAAAGAATCCTGCAAAAAGTTATGAAGATTCTGCAAATATATTAAGCAGAAAAACATTGTTTACGATAAGAATAAGAAGAAATGCTTCTTATGCCATCACAAGAATAAATTACAAAAAGAAAACAGTTATTTTTAATTGTAAAAACATTTCACAATATTACTGTTTTTACTTTATTTTGATCAAATAAATGCAGCCTTGGTGAGCATAAGAGACTTCTCTTAAAAACATTTAAAAAGCTTACCAACCTCAAACTTCTGATGAGTAAAGAAAAAGAACAAAAGATTTGATCTGAAATGAAATGCTTTGATTCCATTCAGATTCCAAAATTTGTCTCTTATTAAATCTTAATTCTCAGCCATGATCTTTTTATATCAACCTAAAACCAGTGAGAAGTAATCATCATTACTTTAATTTTCCTACTTTTTTATTTGCTGGAAAAAGCAATTTTTATCTATTTTTAGTTAGTAATGCTTCATGCTTTCAAAATACTTTGCCAGCAGAAAATCTTTTATAAATACCTTGACTTCAGCATACCATACTCTACTACACCAGGAGGCAGTGCATGTGGTTACCTTGTAAAAGTCTTCCTGTGAGCGGCTGCGTGGTTTGGTGAAGTCATTCCGGAAGCGGTCTCTGGGTTGGGCGTTGAATGGCAGTCCAGAGGGTGGAGGTGGGGCAGTGGTCTTCAGCACCCCGATGGGGGTGTACAGAGGTTGCGGAGGAATACGTACTGCCTTCCCCCAACCTAGTTTCATTTCAAAACCCATTACTGTTTTACCTGTAAACACAGACACCGGAGCTCAAATGTCAAAACCGTCCAACTACTTGCATCTTTTGACAGAGGGCAGTCTAACAGTTCATTTACACTGGTCTGAGGATAGAGGACACTCACCATCCAGTGCAGCCAAAGCCCTCTCTGCATCTTTCCGTGTCATGAAAGCAACGAAACCACGGTTGGTGACTCTTGTTCTCTCTTCTTCAGTGCGAGGCCACATGATCTTCACACTGGCCAGAGGACCGTATTTCCCAAACTCCTTACAGAGCATCTCCTCTGTCATCTAATGAGAGTAAATAAGAGTCTAAACATACTGTGTAACACACCTGTGTAATTACAAGAGTGCCATATGGTCACTGTTAAGCAGTCTGTTAAAGCAAAACCATGTGACTTTTTTGTGTTGGCCAGATTTTTCCATGGATTATACTGCAATCAGCAGGTCAAAATACTGTGGTCTCTTCTCACCTTGGGGTTGATGCAGCCGATGTACAGGTTTGTTGTGTTTGGCACTGCAGGATCATCATCAAATACTACAAACACAATATGTAAAAAAGATTTTTTTAGGTTTCCACTGCGTTACCAAAGAGAAATGTTTGGCGTGAGATTGTAAGACTTACTTGATCGTCGTGTCAGAGGTAAATCCAGATCTGGGTATACTCCTCCAGAGTCACCTTTCTTCCTTTTGTATCGCTCCTCTCTTTCTTCCTGTATTCTGAATGACAGATCAAATAAAGACAGAACACTATTTAGCAACTCTTTTCTAACACTTGTTAAATTCATGATGAAATGGAGGGCAGATCTTTTTTTCTGTATTGTGACATGTCTGAAACAGATTAACAAAAAACTACCCCCACACATACATATACATACATATATATATATATATATATATACATACACACACATACATACATACAGGTGCATCTCAATAAATTAGAATGTCGTGAAAAAGTTCATTTTTTCTTGTAAGTTATTTCAAAAAGTGAAACTTTCATATATTTTAGATTCATTGCATGTAAAGTAAAACATTTTAAAAGTTTTTTTGTTTTAATTTTGATGATTAGAGCTTACAACTAATTAAAGTCAAAAATCAGTATCTCAAAATATTAGAATATTTACGTTTGAGTTTCATTAAATGACTATCCCTACAGCATAAATTCTGGGTATCTCTTGTTCTTTGAAACCACAATAATGGGGAAGACTGCTGACTTGGCAATAGTCCAGAAGACAATCATTGTCACCCTCCACAAAGAGGATAAGTCACAGAAGGTCATTACTGAAAGGGCTGGCTGTTCACAGAGTGCTGTATCAAAGCATATTAAATGCAAAGTTGACCGGAAGAAAGAAATTGGGTAGGAGAAGGTCCACAAGCAACAGGGATGACCGCAAGCTTGAGAATACTGTCAAGCAAAGCCGATTAAAACACTTGGGAGAGCTTCATAAGGAGTGGACTGAAGCTGGAGTCAGTGCATCAAGAGTCACCACGCTCAGACATCTTCAAGAAAAGGGCTACCAAGTCACTTCTGAAACAGAAACGATGTCAGAAGCATCCTACCTGGGCTAAGGAGAAAAAGAACTGGACTGTTGCTCAGTGGTCTAAAGTCCTCTTTTCAGATAAAAGTCAAATTTGCTTTTCATTTGGAAATCGAGGTCTGGAGTCTGGAGGAAGACTGGAGAGGCACAGAATCCAAGCTGCTTGAAGTCCAGTGTGAGGTTTCCGAAAGTCAGTGATGATTTGGGGTGCCGTGACGTCTGTGGTGTTGGTCCAATGTGTTTTCTGAAGTCCAAAATCAACGCAGCCATCTACCAGGAAATTTTAGAGCACTTCATGCTTCCTTCTGCTGACAAGCTTTGTGGAAATGCTGATTTCATTTTCCAGCAGGACTTGGCACCTGCCTACACTGCCAAAGGTTCCAAAAGCTGGTTCAATGACCATGGTGTTACTGTGCTTGATTGGCCAGCAAACTTACCAGACCTGAACCCCATAGAGAATCTGTGGGGTATTGTCAAGTGGAAAATGAGAAACAAGAGACCAAAAAATGCAGATGAGCTGAAGGCCACTGTCAAAGAAACCTGGGCTTCCATACCCTCTCAGCAGTGCCACAAACTGATCACCTCCATGCCACGCCGAATTGAGGCAGTAATTAAAGCAAAAGGAGCCCCTGCCAAGTATTGAGTACATATACAGTAAATGAACATACTTTCCAGAAGGCCAACAATTCACTAAAAATGTTTTTTTATTGGTCTTCTGAAGTATTCTAATTTGTTGAGATAGTGAATTGGTGGGTTTTTGTTAAATGTGAGCATAAATCACCACAATTAAAAGAACCAAAGACTTAAACTACTTCAGTCTGTGTGCATTGAATTTATTTAATACACGAGTTTCACAATTTGAGTTAATTACTGGAAATAAATGAACTTTTCCATTCTAATTTATTGAGATGCACTCTGTGTGTGTATATATATATATATATATATATATATATATATATATATATATATATATATATAAACAGAAAGTCTATCCATCAGTTGTTGACTGCTGAACATATACAGGGATAAAACGATCACAATAAAATCAATAACATGCATTTATTTAGAAACTAGATGAAGTGAATTTTGAGAGAAACACTGACTGTTTTAATTCCTCTTTAAAAAGCTCCAGATTACTCTTCTTCTTCTCCTCCGCTTTCTTTTTAATGGCCTAGAATGGAAAAACATCAATAACATTAGACTAATTACTGTATTTTGTAATTCACAGCAAAATGGATTGTGCCATCTATGCTCATTATGGCGGTAGGGATGTGCAAATAATCGTATCGGCGATGAATCGCCTGTGATAATGAACGCGATACTGCATAGCTTGTCAGTGAACTACGGCTCTGTGTAGTAAATGCTGCTCCATCTGAAAGCACATGATGGAGATTTACTACTAATCACAGAAACGGCTTTACTGACGAGATGCACATGATTGTCGCACTCAATTATATGCACAGCCCTATATGTCGGTCTTCTCATCACATTCCTTCTGACCCAGTCTTACCTCTTCAAAGGACATAAAGCTCTGACTACAGAAGACAGAATGTCACTTACAGTTTTTTTAACTTCTGCAGGTTGAACAGGTGAGGTATTCTGAGGTGGAGAAGTGAATTTAGAGGCGGGTCTGTAGAGTTTGCTCTTCTTCACCTCGGCAGCTTCTTCCTCTGAAAAATGAACAACAGTGAAAACATGCAATCATAACTCACTCCTTCCTCCATTTAACTAACAGCTTAGATTTATAGTTTGTAGTATAGTAGCCCACAATTCAAATTCTAAACTTTCCTGCAAGCAACACATAAGCATTACATTAAAACAAAGTCAGCTTAAGCAGTTCAGCAAATCAGTAACCAGATCACTGGTTTATTGTGTCAAGAGATCTAGAGGCACAGGTGCTTAAACACCCAAACAAGAGACATTTAGGGAACATTTTATATTTCACTGAAACAGAAATTAGAGCAGCTTTGTTGCTGTAACTAAAACTGCATCTAAAACTATTAAAAATTGTTTTCTGCAACTGAAAAAGAGCTGAAATAAAATATTAATACTTAATATTTAATATTAATATTAAATGGCAAAGGCAATATAAAACTGAATATAATAAAGGCTAATTCAAAATATTAAAGGGGTGGTTGATTGCTTTTTTTCTAGACTTGATTTATTTACGGGGTCCAGTCAAACGTGTTAATGCTTCGTTAAAAAAACGCATTATTTTTCACGTAATTTACCTTTATTCTACACCGCTCTGTCCCTTCTCCTATAAACGTGCTGATGATTTCCTGGTTTTATGAAGCCCCTCCCTCAGAAATATGCGATGGGCTCAGATTGGTAAGCTGGCTCAATGTGTTGTGATGTGTTGTGATTCGCTAAACCACTTAATGCACGTGCCAAAACGTCACGCCCCTCACCTCAGTGCATGTGCTCCAGTTGTGTTGTAAACAATGGCGTCGTCAATATTGCTTGTGAATCCATTATTGTTAGAAGACAGAACTGTGATTCATATATGAATAGATTTTTTCATCCACCCCTAGTTTTGACGGCATAGCAACAACTCTTCCACTTCTCTAAAACAGCACAGCATGGCCTCGCCCCCTTTGTTGCATGTTCCCGGGGGTGGGGTTTATATGGCTTTGTGACATCACAAACCCGGGAAGTAACTTATTGTAGTCCCTACGAGCCATTTTTGTAGGCATTAAACTGCCTTAATTTTAAAAGACATATCTCTGTATATCTCAATGCAAACAGATATCTCTGTTTGCATTGAATGTTCAGTGTTGTAACTTTGCAGATATTGTTTATGCTCAAACAGCAACATTACACACTAACTAACGTTAAAAAAGTGAAATCGCAATCAACCACCCTTTAATATATACTATAAAAAAAGTACAACAACTTACCTTTAGTGGCATTTACAATGCCTCCTCGAACAAATGTCTTCACTCCACTTTTGTCATTAGTGTCAAACGAAGCTATAAATTCCTCAAAGACTTCAGCAGCTTTCTCCTCCTCCTGTAAACAGTGAGACAGAGAAATGTTGTACAAGACAACAACACATAAATAATCTTGGGTATCTCAAAGTGCTTACCTTTTTCTTCATTTCCTCTTGTTCTCTTTTTGTTAGTGTCCTCTTCACCCCCACAGATTTCCCTTTTTTGTCTGCCATGTCAACTTTCTAAAACAACAACAGAAATGTACTTACTGCAGTGCTGTTTACACAATCATGTAACCATATATTCAGGACTGGGGGACTACATATAATACTTTTAAGAAGCAGCTACTCAAAAACTTCTGTTCTGGGGGTCAAGAACCGGCATACCTGACAAATATCACAAAGTACTTCACTTAATGACAAGACTTCAGAGAATAAGAACTAAAAAAAAAAAAAAACTAAACTAAACAAATTTCTGAAAACAATCTAATACCGGTTTTAAAAAAAGCCATTTTTGCACTCCATCCGTATGACCTCTTGATCTGGACTGAGGACAGCAGGATGCAGGACTTTCAAGATGCAAAGCAATGCTGGATTACTACACAGCCCTGTTATGACCACATTTCAGTGGTCCATATATTCTGTAAACACCTTGTTTGTGTAGGATTCACGGCACGACTACATGCAATAGCTGTATTTGATTTTATAAGTTATAACAATATATTTCAATAGTCATAGACCTGCTGGTGGTGATGCCTCCATAACTCTGTCTGCGACTGTCTCCAAATCTAGTGAGCTGCCTACCTAGACAGCGTTCGTGGGCATCACGGGCGCCGACAGACCCCCAAAAAACTGTCTATGTGTGCAGCTCACCAGATTGAGACAGACAGACAGACACAGCCTGTGTGTAAGTTAGCGTGCGGGCTAACACCTCTAGTCCTCCTGGCCTCGTTCAAACCTCAGACAACCTTTTGCTGTCAACTTTATTAACGCCGCTGGAGGACGCAATAAAGACATATATGATACTGCAACCAGTTGCACATCTGTAAACAATCTATATAGCGACTTACACAGCTCTTGCGTTGCAAAAACGAAACCGTTCGTTTGTTGTTAATCCGCC
>JAFVLL020028303.1:0-17314 GCA_021397915.2 Tor tambroides
GAGGAGAGAACAGAAAAGGTTTTTTTGATCAAGACCAGCTGTCAGTTCTCTCCTAAACGGTTTCATTGAAGTGAACAGTTCTCGGGGAAGCGGAAGAGGCTTTGCTTGCAGCGGGGAGAACGTGTTGTTGTCTTAATTACTCACACCTCTCTCCATGCAACTTAGAAACTGACTGTTCTACAGCTCTCTTAGCACAACATCAGTCAGCCGGGTGAGAGCGCAAAGGAAACAGAGGCACAACTGTCTGGGGAACTGTCGTAGGTGTTTCATCCTGTCAAGTCTCTTGGCATTGTTCTCAGAAAGCCTTTCTATTCACCCCATAAGAAAAGAAAAACAATTCCCTGTGCATTTTGGGCCTCTTCATATCATACCAAAAGCACATCTAGATGCACTCGAGTGCTTGTAGTGCGATTGTGTGTTGAAGTTCTGCGGCATTGGCTTTTGCACTTTTTACTTCGATTTGTAAATAAAACAACTCCAATTAATGGAGTACGTTTTTATAAGAAAATACTATTTCTACTTCATGTTTAATTCAATGTGTTACTACTTCTTGTTTCTTTGTAATTATTTGTAAAATTTACAAGCTATTTCTGAGTGAGAATTGTTTCACCACTTTTTTCTCTCAGTGTTGTCTGTTAAATGTTTATGATTCCTGGGCCCTGTAAGTTCAGCCTGGTCTCACTGTTTATATGTATCATTTACAGGTACAAAACATACTTTTCCCGGTTTGGGTAGATGTTCAAAACGTACAGTATGGACATATTGACAGCATCTAAAATTTAGTTGTACAGCTATAGAAAAGTCAAGTATTTCTAAATTCCTTTATCTCATATTTATATAGTTACATTTTTACTGTTGTGTTAGATCTCTTAACTCTATGCCCAAATAATTTGTTACAATATACCATTATATTGATCATTTATTTCAAAAATGACAAAAAGCAACATTAAATATTCATAGATGAAATAAGCATTCGTAAACATTTGTATGTCTCTAAATGGTTACGTTTTACCATAGATACTGCCAATACATTTAATATCACACAAATGAATGTAAAAGAATGCTCATGATATCATGTTGGGATGTTAAAAACATGAAAATTCTGTCATCATTTATTCACTCTCTTGTCATTCCAAACCTGATAACTTTCTCTCTGATAAACACAAAATAAGATATTTTGAAGAACATTTCACCTGTTTTTTGTCTATAGTTGTTTGTTTTTGTTTTTCAAAACATCTGCGTTCGTGTTCCATAGAAGAAAGAAAAAACATCATGACGGTAATGATGATCAGTGTTAAAATACTATCTCAGACTAATGTAGACATGACTATAAATAAACCATTCGTAGGTTGATTTCACCAAAAGTGTAAACACTGTGTCTCTTTGGTGTTAACAAAGCATTGCTCTATTTGTTTGAGCATACAGACACAGCAACACTGGCTCAACCAATGGCATGAGTTTGAGGCGGGGCTATCAGTTTGCCCTACCAGTAGTAAATCTGGGGAATTTTTTTGTTGACCCAGAAATGACACACGACCAATATAATCTTTTCATCACTTCACTGACTCACATATATATTATGAAGATACGCTATATGCTGGATTGGTTTGTTGTTGCCAGATATTGCTTGAATACCTTCTCTATAATTACAGCAAAGTTTTATGTCTTGGAGCGATTCGTCGTTGCACTCATTGACTTGTTTTTGGGAAAGTCTTGCTCTTGTTATTGACTTCTTCTTGAATCTCTGCCATGAGCCCCTCCCACATCCTGTTCTCCTGAAACAATCAGGCAATTCTGCCATTACATCCCCTTGATAAACAACCGAGGTACATGCAGAGCTGTTGTGGGAAACACTGTGCGTGGAAGTATTCAGAGTTATAAAAGGGTGCACACAATGCAGGGTTATCTCACTGTGGGGAGGCTATTCATGCTGCTGTGAATGTAATTTTTGTATGAATTACTTATACTATCATAGACAAATCATAGGTTCTACCACAAGTACATTTACTGAAACATACAATACCTACATATGGATATATGGACAGCCGCTAAAACATAAATAATTTATGTATGAACAACAGATACAAATGTGTATGAATCCTTATTTATAAATATTGAAATCATGGCATTAATATTTTAACTTTATGAGGCATTTTTGTTTCTATGGCATTTCAAGAGACATCAGTAATGACATTAATAATTAATGCTTGAAATACTATATATATATATATATATATATATATATATATATATACACACACATATATATACACATACAACCCGAATTCCGGAAATGTTGGGACTTTTTTAAACTCATAACCTCAATGCCCAGACGTCTTCAAACTGTTTTGAAAAGAAGAGGAGATGCTACACCATGGTAAACATGCCCCCGTCCCAACTATTTTGAGACCTGTAGCAGGCATCAAATTTGAAATGAGCTCATTTAGTGGATCAAGTGTAAAATTTCTCTGTTTAAACATTTGTTATTTTCTCTATGCTCTATTGTGAATAAAATATTGGCTCATGTGATTTGAAAGTCTTTTAGTTTTCATTTTATTCAAATTTAAAAAAAAATGTCCCAACATTTCTGGAATTAGGGCTAGAGAGAGAGAGAGAGAGAGAGAGAGTTTAAATATTTCATTATATTTGAAGAAAATGGTTTATGACTATCGTCCAGGAATGCTCTAATTTATTAATTTATTAAGATTAATTACAATGTTAATTATTGAAAATATAAATAGGTATAATTAGTCAAAATTGATGTCAGTTTTGATGTTTAATTACAAAACTTGTGTTGGATTTTTTTTTTCTTTAATGCATGTCTTGTTAGTGCAATTTGAATTTTTTTTTAGCATCTTTGTACATAATAACAGTATTTAGAATTTAACTAACTTAACAATAAATAAACTTCAGTTAAAAATGTGACCAATATGGCAAATAAAATGTCTATACCTAAAGGTGAGGCATCTCTGCGAGTTTTTCACATCTCCCTTGGAGACAGAGAGTGGCTTAGAAGATGCATTTGGAGGCAAACCTGAGAAATAGCAGTGTAAAATAGTGCCTCTGGATCATGCATTCTGAGATCTTTCTCTGTCTTGTAGATCTCAGCAAGTGGCAATTAGAATGCTTTTAACTTCAAAGCACAAAGAGGCAATATAGTTTTGCGCTCTGAAAGCAACATTCCCTCAAAAATGATGTTCATTAAACTGCTATTCCTTCTACTTAACTGTGTTCACCTGCTATTTGACTGTAAAATGAAAAAAAAGCCAAGAAATAAACAACTTACACAACATGAAATTCACAATCATAAATACACCATGCATTTTTTCTTCTTAAACTGAAAAATCCAGTCCACATGAAATGATCCACGGAGCTACAAAGGAATTTATCTCGTTTAACTCTAGTTGTCCTAAGCATGTTTATCCAAGCGTTATGCAAGCACGGCAAGGCCTATAGACAAATAGCTCCGGTATATTATGCGATTTGTGCGAGTAGGTAAACAGCAGATGGTGAGGGAAGCCTTTTCAGCCCCTCGCGCTGTATTTACCTGCCCACCCGAACGACCCGTGTCATGCTGCACACCTCATGCAGGCATAAGCAATTGTTAACCATTTGTATCTGTTTTTCACCGTTCCAGCTGAGCGCGAGGCCAGCCGAGTCATCCGCGGCGCGTAGGAAAATTAGCTTGTTTATCAGCATTCTGTTTTCTTTTCCACCTCTCCCTCCCTTTGACATTTTAAATGTACACCATCCATGACTGATTCACTCACAATCAAAATGAGTTCGACCTCAATCACAAATGAAGGTATCGCGCCTCCGTAATCTCCATATTTTTGCAATTACACATATAATGAGTTGCATCGAGCTTGATGAGGACAATGGCCGGTTATGTGCTCGTCTTAAATGAAGAAGGTTACCTTGAGCATCAGTCATCTGTCCTGTTGACGGAACGTTTCGTCCGGAGAAGCATAACATGTTGTTATTAAACATCGAGGCCTGCTGCTCGTTGCGCCTGTACTTTAGATGCGATTTACATAGGTGAATCCAAGGTGATTCATTATGGGTTTTTTCCCGTTTTGGTCGCTCTCAGCAAGTTTTTTTTTTTTTTTTTTTATTCAATTCAACTTGTGAGCAAACAAACCCCCGTCCTGGGCATCTTGTGTGCTCCATCGTGGACTTTAAATAGCAACTCCTGAAGACCTTGAGAGGGCAAAAAATCTTTAGTCATTCATTACCGCACTGAGGAAGTGTAGAACATTGATGGAATGTAATGAAAACTAATACTCTTTCTAGTCACTGTGCTATCTACAGATGTGTTTTATATCCCATTACTGCTCTAGAAGTGGCCACAGCTCTATAGCATGTTGAGCAAAGCATAATCCATTGGGAAATTACCCATCAGAAGTGCAATACTGTTACAGAAATGAAATTACAGAGGCACTTGTGAGTGAGTGTGTGCATGCGTGTGCTGAGGGGCATGGAGGATATATGTACTCCATTTGATGTGTTCCACAAGGAGAATTCGAATGCGGCCCAGAGAGATGCTCATTTAAAATGTGTCCAGCGTGCAATGATTGATTGGCTTGTGCCGTCGCCATATTTGTGCGAGAGCGACAGCTGTCACATCAGAAGACATTCTGAATGTATATATTGAAAGAGACAACACTACAATCAGCAATATTGCTTCATAAAATATTTTATAAGTAATACTTTATTTTACAAATTTAATCAGTCGTTATTATAATTGTTAGACATTTATACACAAAATGGAATAGGAAAAAAAGATGGTAACACTTTACTTGAATCCTTTACATACAATGCATTCTAAAAGTATTTTATAATGTATATAATTAAAGGAATGGGTTACCGATAAATGGAAATTACTGAAAAGTTACACACTCTCAGGTCAGAGAGAAAATGATCTACGTCTTGGATGGCCTGAGTAAATGAGTTCTCATTTTTGGGTGAACATTCCCTTTTAATTATGTCTTGTAATGCACCTTATAATGTACTGTATGATCTCATGAATAAATGTAACCAAAGTTATAATACATTGTAATACATAGAAAACATGATGCATTAAAACACATGACAAACTACCATGACATGATAAATATCAGTTATTTATGAAAAGATATAACACATTACAATGGGCATTATGAATACCTTTTATAGTGCATTACAAAAAAGGAAGTGTTAAATATTTAATAAAATATTCAATATATATATTATAAATAAATAAATGAGCAACACGGCCAGTCTTACACTTTTTAGACAAAATCAACATAGAAATGTTGATTACAAATAGGCCTGTAGTTGTCTCTGCATATTAAACTGGGTTAGAAAGAAAAATAGAAATTATCTAAAAAAAAAAAAAAAAAAATCAGACTAAATAAATCTCTCACACACACACATGTTGGGTTTCCATGTTTTAAAGGGACATTCCATAGGCATAATGTTTTGTTTTTTTTCTATTGTACAAACTATATTTTCTATCGCTCTATCCTAACCCTACACCTCACACACAATTTTCTGCATTTTTAGATTTTCCAAATGATTTATAAGCTTGTTTCCTCATGGGGGCCAAAAAATGTCCCCACAGGACAAGGATTTTGGAGATTGCCATATTTATGGGAACAATTTGTCCCCATAACATAGGGTATAACTGAAACACACACACGTTTGTTTTTGTGAACTTGGGACATTCCATAGGCGTAATGGTTTTTATACTGTAAAAACCGTATATTTTATTGCCCTATACACCAACCCTACACCTAAACCTACCCCTTACAGGAAACTTTGTGCATTTTTTTCTCATTCTGTATGATTTGTAAGCCTTTTGAAATATGAGGACATGGGGTAATGTCCTCATAAGTCACCTTCTCCTTGTAATACCTATGTCATACTCATGTCATTATACAAATTTGTGTCCTCATATGTCACAAAAATGCACACACACACACACACACACACACACAGCATTTTAACCTGTGAACTGAGGTGCAGTTCAGTTTAATACAATTTGATGGACAGTGCTTATATTTCAGTTCCACAATCCCTCAGCATCTATATAATAAATGAAGCCCATGCAAGGTGCTGCTGTATATAGTGTATGAAACAGCACATGCAGTATCCAGTCTATTGTGAGTATGTGTGCTGCCTCTGCACATTACGGTGCACTTTGAACCTTCAGCTGTGTTGGCAACCTTTTTTTTATACCAGTAAGTTTTGCAACATCAATGCAGGATGAAAAAATACAATTTCAACAAATATCAGATATGAGTTCCAGATATAAGTATCTGCAGTCCCTTCCACAAAAAATGTTGTCCCCCCTCAAGCACACTGACATATGCTCAATAATATACGATTATAGGTGATCAGATTGTAGTGCAAAAAATAATAGAATTTTCAGAACTTTTAAATATTTCATGTTGGTTAAATAAGATGATATAGCCAGGTCATTCTGGTGATGATGAATTACAGATTGACATTGTACTGAATGTAACAAAGCTGCTGATTGTCTCTCATATGATGTTTACAGTATGGAACCTCCTTTATCAAAAGTTATTGCTGTTTTCATCAGTAATGCCCCAGAGTAATATGATTTTTTTTTTATATCATAGCAGTAAATCCATCCCATCAGCTGTGAGGCTGAAAGTCTGACCCCTTCGGTGTTCTACCTGTTGAATTGTCAGATATTATAGTGTTAGCAAAATAAGCCTGAATAACTTGAGTTCTTACCCGTTGCTTGTTGTTGCGTACGGTAAATGTAATAATAATGAGGAGCAGTTGGTGGCAATTTGAGTGGAAATAAGAGTCTTTACAGAGCGGTTCTAGGGAATGAGAAAGAGTGAGAATGATTTACTTTTTAAAAACACCTTTTCTTTATTTACCTAGACTTCACAAAAATATTTGGGATTGCACGAAGTGAGTGCTGTTGTTCAGTGTGAAGCTATGGAAAGTTTTTAAAGGAATAATTCACCCCAAATCTGCTAGAAATGTACTCACCCTCAAGCCATCCGAGATGTAGGTGATTTTGGTTCTTTTTCAGAACAGATTTTGATAAAAACATCAAAAGTTTCATCAAAAAAATTTTTAATCGCGATTAATCGCGTGATTTTCTGTGATTAATTGCATTGTTATGCACAAAATTCAATAGTAAATTCAAAAGTAGTGTATTGTGTAGTGTATGTAGTGTATGGGCAAGCGCGGGTGCGGGCGAGGGTGGGTAGAGACTGCGGGATGCGGGAGAATAAGGGTAACTAGGCAATCTTAACCGTGCTCGAGTGCGTTTGTTCCCCAAAACCCGGTTCGTTTGACTAGTGTGAGTACTCCGTGCCGCGCTCGGGCACGGTTCGTTTAGCCGGCTCTGGCCTGGTTGAAAGAGGTTAGACCTGGGCACAGTTCGGTTGGCAGTGCCGATCCTAGACTTCTGGGGGCCCTACGCAAAACTGTGTCGGCGGGGGTTGAGGGCGGGGTGAAAGAATGGATGAAACGCATTTGTCCGTTTTTCACTCCGTCTCGAATCGCGCTCGTGGAAAGCGCTTGAGAAACAGTATCTCTGCCGCGGCTCGGTAAGCTTTCAACTCGTTTTTTTTTTTAAAGTAAGAGCAAGAGACTGTACAACATTCATGTTACATGATTTGGCTGATTTTTTTTATGTAGAGAGCGTGACAGCGCACCACATTAAAAGAAATGATCATTCATGTTTTCATAACCGCTGGCCAAAATCAAAAACGAAACTAAAATTAGAACATCTTTAAGAGCAAGGGGGCCCCTTGGTGTTTCTGGGGCCCTACGCAACTTGCGTATTCTGTGTATAGGGAGGATAGGCTCTGTCGGTTGGGCTCGGCGCGGTACGCATGTAGTGTGAGCGCTAACCGCGCCGGAGCGTGAAACAGGTACTGTTTTGTGTGCGCTACTGTCATCATTACGACCGCAAACATTTTATTACTACTACTACAGTATACTTTTCAACTAATTTAATAAAATCAAGTATGTTTAGGTTTATAATGGGTCTGGTTCTCACCTTATTGATGAACCAGAATTGTAGTTTGCGAGTAAAACTGCAAATTCTTTCATTAATGTCAGCTGCCTCCTTAATAATTCTCTGATACTGTACATACAAGTGAAAAATCGCGGCATAAATTATAAATTTATCATGCAGAATATTAGCGAAAGTTGTCTTTTCCGTTATCTCATACATTACATAAGCGTGCTCCAGCCCGGAAAGTTTTGTGCAAGTGTGAATGCAGGCCAGTGGGGGAGTGGGGAAGACAATCGCTCCTGGGCTCGGTTCAAGGCAATCGTGCCTAGTGTGAGTACACATTAAGTGTGTACTCACACTAGGCAATCTTAACTGTGCCCGAGCGTGTTTGACACCCAAACCCCTTTTCATTTGACTAGAGTGATCGCTACATTGGCTCGGTTGGAAAAGGTGGGCCAGAGATCATTGAGTGTGAGCGCTAACCGCACCGGAGCGCGGAACTTCTGATACGTGCAGCATGACTGCGTGAACATTTCTGAGCGGCAAAAGTGATAGATTTGTAAAGCAATATATAAACTCAAAATAATAAACCACAAAGTTAACAAAATGATGCACTCCACTGTGCTGAGCGAGAGCGCTTCTCTGCTGTCTTCACGTGCTATCGGAAACTTCCTATTTCCCACTTATGAAGTCGTGAGCGTTTCATGTGAGCGCTTCTGCAGTCTTAGGCCCACCCCAAATGCTCTCATTGGTTGAGACGCTTGATGACACCCCAAGTTAGTAGGCCTACTGATCACCATCCCACCCCTCCTGTGACCCATGGTTTGTCTGTATGTGTATTCAGAACCAGTGAGCAACGGACTTTCATAATAATAAAAACTGCGTTAATGCGCAATAAAATAATTCAATAATTGAATTGAAGGTATTGAATTGAATTGATTAACGCCGCAATAAAATTGTCGGCGTTAATCAATTAATGCGTTAACGCGATAATAACGCGTTAACTTGCCCAGCCAGAAGTAATATAATCTACAAAACACTTGTTTGTTTGCATTCTCATTTTGACGGCACCCATTCACTGCAGAGGATCCATTAGTGAGCAAGTGATGTAATGTTAAATTTCTCCGAATCTGATCTAGTGAAGAAATTTTAATTTTTGGGTGAACTTTTCCATTTTTTGTTTAATGTGTCAGCGGTTCTGAGAAAGTGTGTGCAAGCAGGTATTTAAACTCTGAATTTTTGGTTTCTGGCAGGTTTAACAAAGATTTATTTATTTATTTTCTGCTCCGGTAAAAGCTAGAAAAGGTCAAACACAATGAAAAAGCAAACATTTCAAGAATTACATAATAAATAGTGCAGAACATTTTGACAGGCTTCAGCTAAAGTTAAAGACCTGCTCTTTAACCATTGTGCCCTAAAGTAAGACCTTCAGCCTGTAACGCTTTAATTCAGCCGAAATCGCTTAACTAAAGTTTATATTTGGCTTTGGGTGATTGAGTCCATGCAGCCACAGAAAGGATTATATTACCACCAACCGTGTGTATTTAAAGCCATACCTTTGTTTTGTCTCTCTTCAAAAGCTTTTGCATTTTTACCACTATTTTTCCAGTATTTTAAGTCAGTGTTTTTCCTTTGTTGTGGACTACTAACTTTACATTTTTTAAATAATGTAGATTTTAGTCTAATAAGAAGCAATGTAACTTAACATTAGTGAAGTTCAAGTCTCTGTTTTTTTTAATATATATATTTAATGAAATATATATTTTTAACTAATATATATTGTAATTTTTAGTGTTAGTACCTCTTAAATTTTAATTAATGCTGTCACTGTAATCTAGATTAATTTATTCAAAAAGCCTCATTGTTTTTAAGCCAGGGAAATACTATTAAATCATAAATTATCTAATTACATTATACATTGTTATCTGATTACATTATCAGTTCTATATTTTAGAACTGTATAAATATGTTCTCCTTAAATAGCCCCTTAATGAAATAGCTTCCCCAACACATATACATACATATATATATATATATATATATATATACACACACATTATATAAAACACAATATTTTATTATTTATTTAATAAGATATATGATATGATATATGATATGATCTAATATGATAAGCTCATTTTAGTGACTGTTACGTAGAATTTAAATTTAATGTCTGTGATTTTCATTTCATTTATTTATTGTGTGTGTACTGATGAGTCCCATAGTGTCTCAATTACGTAGAACTGAAGGCAAATTAATTATGTAGTCATAAATTTAGGTCAAATTCTTGTTGTGAGATTTAATGAGGGATCATACTGAATAGATCAGTATGAATAGATCATAGAGCAGAGAGTTTGCTAAATATTCATTTCCTTTGCCCTCCTGGGGTATGGATCACATTGCAATATAAGCCCAAAACAGAGATAAATATTTATTTAATTTCCTTCACTTATGAATGACTCTTTCCTGGCACACTGATTCATCTCCCAGTTTGATCTTGATGATAAAAAGTTGAACACAATACTTCATACGGTGACAAACAGCTGACTGTAATCACTCAAAGCACATACATCTCTTATCACAGAAAATTCCATAATTAATATGTTGTTCTTCCAGTGAGGCATCTGAACTAAATCAGAACAAGAAGAGGAGAAAAGTCATAGGATGCATAGAATTTTTAAACTGTAAAAAAGTTGTGATAATGTTTTTATTTTATGTATGTACTTTGACATCAGATGTCTAGATTTTAAATGTATACATATTTTAACAATGCTGCAGCAACACATGTTGTTGTTTTATGTTGTTGCTAGCACATTCCTTTGCAATGTTTTATAAACATCACTAGCACATCTAGCCTGGTGCATATGTCAGAAAAATATCTCAGAATGTGTTCAAATCAAAGTGCAATAACAAATATCAAAAATCAAATAAATAACATAATAAAGTCCGAGTTATACTCCAGTTTTACATTTTTGCATTTCTTCATAATAACAATAATATAATAATGGTTTATAAGAATAACCATTCTGAATTCAGTTTACATCATAGACTATATGATTTATTTTAATCTAAATAACTAGCCTGTGCAAGTGACTTGTATCAAAATATTATGACATTACTTTTTAGAAGTTTTTGAAATAATTTTTGAGAAGTGTTTTAAATCACAAAACCTATAAGAGATTTGCATTTGAGTCCGTTTGTATTTCTTTAAATGTATAAATAAATAAACAAAATTTTTTGAGGTTAAAAAAAAAAAAAAACTTACAGAAAATGACACGATTTTTTTCTTTTCTTTTTAACATTTATTGTTTAGGTGTGATAATCTAGAATATTATACCTCAAGGTTACCTAACTGCAACCAACATTAAATCTGCAACACATTAAAAAAAAAATATATATATATATATATATATACACATACTTATAAAAAGCCTTTGTACTTGCTGGGTACAGAGTGTAACACTCTGAGTAAATGTATGATAAAACAATACCCCAGGCTCAGCAGTATTAATGATATGCAGTGAACTCGTTATTAAAGTTCCAAAACAGTGCCAGGAGTAACACAGATGGAGTCAATTAAGCAACGAGCGCTTATACACGTACACGTTTCATCTTTGGGCTTTTATCTCTTGTATGTTACTCCGTGGCTGTAATTAGCTGTACGCTTCTACTTGCAACATTATGTCCAGTGATAATAACAGTTATTTTCACCTGTGATTTCAAATAATTTACCATTTACTAGTTGAATCAATTTTGCACGTATCGTGTCCTTGGGTATTGCGTTTAATAATGAAGATAGTGCATCGTGTTAACTGCTTCACACTAATTTGCTTCTCTGGCTTCTGGTGTTTGCAGGGAGCTGATGCCGTCTACTCTGGAGGGACAGATCACGATGGAGAAGACACCCAGCTACTTCGTGACAAACAGTGCCCCGAAGCGAATCCACTCGATGGCGAGAGACATTAAGCTAATCATAGTCGTCCGCAACCCAGTGACCAGAGCCATTTCGGATTATACTCAGACGCTCTCCAAGAGGCCCGAGATTCCCACTTTCGAAGTGCTGGCCTTCAAGAACCGAACGCTGGGCTTGATCGACGCGTCGTGGAGCGCCCTGCGAATAGGGATCTACGCGCTTCACCTGGAGAGCTGGATGCAGTATTTCCCGCTCTCGCAGATGCACTTTGTCAGCGGAGAGCGGCTTATCGTCGATCCGGCCGGCGAGATGGCAAAGGTGCAGGATTTCCTGGGACTCAAGCGTATTGTTACTGACAAACATTTCTATTTTAATAAAACCAAGGGATTCCCTTGCTTGAAGAAGCCAGAGGACAGCAGTACCCCAAGGTGCCTTGGCAAGTCCAAGGGCAGAACTCACCCCAAAATAGACCCCGATGTCATTCGCAGACTGCACAAATTCTACAAGCCCTTTAACATGATGTTCTACCAAATGACAGGGCAAAACTTTCAGTGGGAACTGGAGGAGGACGGCAACTCGCCTGGCTCTCGGGACTAAACTGCTGCTGTTCTCCGCACCACCAGCCTTCTCACAGCCGAATGCCCCTCATCGTTCGTTCCTTCGATCTGTGCTTCAACACGCCAATCGGTCATTGCTGTCTTTGCAAAAGTGTGTGTACCCATAGCGAGAGTGCTAATCTGCTCTGTCAACCCCCAATACCAATGGTGTTTATGATGGCAAACATGGTTATTGTACATATTATCCCAAACATAAATATATTTATATTTGTCAAGAGAAGAGGATTTTATTCATTTTCTTCAGAAAGAGTTGCTATATGAATCATGTCTTCTATGATGATGCATGCGATGAGTTAAGTGTCCTTACCCACCGTCACCCTGAGGGTTTTCTTTTTTAATCTCTCTCTTTTTCTCGCACACCAGCAGTGAGTGCAGTACAATTGAGTCTGATAACCAAGGTTATTTGTGGATTCGGAAGACTAGAAACAACTACAATCAAATGCATATCTTATCGATACAGTTTTGTTTTGTGGCTAATAAAAATTCGGATAGTTGGGTCCAAAAGCTTACACCCCTATATGCATTTTTTAAATTATATCATGTATTTAATATTATAGTATGCAATATATTAGCAGAACGACAGTTGTACTGCATATATTTAACATTTTTCAAATCTTAAAACATTTATTTCCAGGCATCAGGCTTTTGGACCTTACCTTTTTAATAAATTAGTTTGAAGAAATGCACTACATGCAGTACTTTTTTTAAATTCTTCAATTTGATTAAATGTTCACTTACACTACTGTTCAAAAGTTTGGGTTTGGTAAGACTTTTTAATGTTTTTGAAACACAGAGGCTGCATTTATTTGTAAAAACAGTAATATCGTGAAATATTAGTACAATTTAAAATAACTGTTATATTTGCGTATACTTTAAAATGTAATTTATTCCTGTGATGGCAAAGCTGAATTTTCAGCATCATTACGCCAGTCTTCAGTGTCACATAATCCTTCAGAAATCATTCTAATGTGCTGATTTGACGCTTAAAATAAAAAAACATTTCTTATTATTATAAATGTTGAAAATAGAGCTGCTTAATATTTTTGTATAAACCATGACACATTTTTTCAGGATTCTTTAATCATTAAAAAGCATTTATTTGAAATATAAACCTTCTGTGACATTATAAAAGTCTTTACTATTGCTTGTCGAACAAAATAGTATTAGTATTAAAAAGCATTCATTTCTTGGGGGAAAAAAGAATCTTACTGACCCCATACTTTTGAATGGTTGTGTACTGTACATGGTAATAAAACAGGCTTTTAGACTCCTGCCATGCTATTACCATGATTTTTACTATTAATATGGTAATTATTCATTACCATGGTATATACAGTACAATATCAAGGTTATATACAGTATGTACTTCACAGTACCAGAACTGCAGAATTATTTTCATTGTGTGAATGTAGATTGAAGGAATGTCAGGTCTAAATGATATGTGATATGTATGTGAGTGATTTAGCAGTATTTAGTATTTTTTATATAATTTCTGACACTGTGCAACATTGTGTGTCATTAATCACAACCTCGAGTGATGCCGTCTCTTTATGTGAGTTGATCACAGCCACTAAAACTGTCATTATCACACTCACGGCTTATTTAAAAAAAAAATCCAAAGTGTTGCACATATGCTCCATTCCTGGGTTTAACCCTCCACATTTAAAAAAAAAAAAAAAAAAAGTCACTGGCATAGTGATACGGCAACATGATAATGAGTGTAGCAGCAATGCTGGCGGAGAGAGCAGCAGGGAGTTACCAAACATCTGCTGTAACAAAGTCCTCTGTCACTATAGACAAATGCGACATTAAAAGAGATGCCTGTGAAAATGATCAAGGAAGTGAGATTTTTCAATGTGCAACTTACCTGACTGATACATTTCAGGTTTACGTTAAAGAACCACTGTATGGAAATTATATTTCTGGGATTACTGCACTGATCTTGATGCTAAATGCTTTATTTTTTACCAAAAAGTCATGTTGTTTTCATAAACACACTCTGTTAGCTGACGATATAGTGGATTTTGTTATATACTTGTGTACTTGATTTGGAGAGCCAAATGTTTTTCAGTATTAACCTGACAATGTGTAAGTCTTGGCCATTCATAACACAAAGCAATGTTTCTCAATTGCCTTCATCTCAGATGGTGTTGTCATACATTTAAATATCATGCAAAGCACTGTTGCATGACCTATTCATGCCTAAAACTACTCTATAATGCCACTCGATACTTATTTATTTGGCAATTTAAGTCTGTTGTGCTATCTGATAATTTAAACCACACGACTCCAAGTCTCAGCTGAAAAGAGCGTTACTTGAATAGCAAGCAGTGATTAAATGAAACAGCCCATTGGATAATTTTAAGAAAACATTAATTACATTTGTGCTATGACATTTAAAGTAAACCCCCAGGATACAAAAACTGAAATAAAGCAAATCTCAATAGCCTCGCATTTAGAATGTATTATTTTCTGTTGTTAATTGATTACAAACATTCAGGCCAGAATGAACTTAAGTCACTTTTCCGAGTTTACTTATTCCACAGAATTCTTCGGTAAAAAAGCAGAAATGTGGTTTACACGAATCTGGCTTGTTTGATAAGAAAATAACAGGGTGTCAATGTCCATTCAACATTGCTTTCGCATTCGCATGCTTTTCGAATTCCCCCTCTATTCAGTCTGTCTGCCGTGTCTGTGAACTATATAACAACTTTGACAATCAATGCAGCCAATAAATCAATAAACACGGTCTTAATACACATCCCTGGCCTGTACCGCCCCTCCCTCCACACACCTCTCTGGCCGTACGGCGCTTGTTGTATGTTCTTAGTGCTGAGCTGGTGTGTTTTTCGCCCGAGGGGAATGACAGACCTGAGAGATAGTTACACAGAGCAATTGGTTCAATCAGAGTAAGCGCTGTGCTGCCCTTTTATATCCCCCTGACTGAACACTGAAGCCTGAACCACAATATCCCAGGTCACCCGTTCTGCTTTGAGCCTCAGCTGTGTAGCTATCCCCCTGGTGCTCTGCTGAAAAGCACTCTGATTTCAACTTTCTCTCCTCCATGTAACACACCTCCATTCTTCCCTCAACAATGGATCTGTGGAGTAAGACAGGTGGGAGCCGACTGGCTGCTTTTTCTTTCTTTTTCGTCCTTTTTTTTATGATTTGCGCAAACCAAGCAGCACTTATGTCAAATTATGGTTTCCCAAACACTGTGTCCTAATCAGGAATGATGTGCTAAACTGCTAAAAGGTTTCTGATCGCTTTCTCACAACAAGAGACATTTTGCAGGTGTTATTAGTTCTATTTTTGTGGTGTCATGCTGAGTAACCCCACCCACAATGAAATTTCATTGGTCCAAATTCCTGCTCCTCAAAACTGTACACAGAGTGCTGCAGGAATTAAGGTGCATTCACGCCATATCGGAATTTCCGTAATTACGAGATTCCAACTTGTAAAAAGCGTTCATGTCCCTGTAGAACTCGTAATTACAACTTGTGAACTGGGAGTTTTCTGAGAGCTACGACTTGTACCACGTGACCGCTGTACCACCTGACCACCGCAGGCTCTGTTTAGGCGTTGATAGTGTTGCCATAGAAAAACATAATTCTGAGTCTGAGGACGTGCTGAGGACAGCTCCGAGTAGAACGTCACAAGGTGTCATCTCGAAATTATGGTAATTATGTCCTTTTACCTGGAAACTAGTTAGCTTTTTTCACTTCCAGTTCCACTGTTCCAAAGTCAATGGGTTTTAAGAATATTTTTGTTTTGGTTTTTTTGGTTAAATGCTTGAAATAAGTAATATATTTTCACTTTTTATGACATAAAATACCCCACTTGAGCTTATATTAAACTTTTATGAATCTTACATATTAAACGTCATCACATAGAACAGGTAAACTCAACTACTCACTAGCTCGCTTTCACAGCCTCGTTGTGTTTATTACTGTGCTCTTACAAACTATTATAACTTAAAATTTCAGGATTTTTTTTTTTTTTTTTGAATGAAGACTGGAAGAATTTGAAGCATAATAGTGACATTGGAATCATGTGACTGTGATGTAGTTTGTTTATAGTTTGTTATTTTCCTGGTGGAAAAAAAAATCTGAAACCAGCCTAAGATGGTTGGCTCTTTTTAACTGGTCTACTGGCCACTTTTTAGCTGGTCAGGCTGAGACCAGCCAACCAGCATGGGCTGCTTTTATTATATTATATTATATTATAGTATGTTATATTATATTATATTTTTCAGCAAGGTTACTTTTGATGATTGTATTTAGCCTTCTGAATTCAAAAATTATTTGCAATGAACACACCATGATGAACAAAACATGCAAGAATCATAAACCTTTGTTGGCCACAGAGCTTATTTTCTGCAATAATCCAAATCCCAAATGGAAAATCCGATTGGTTTTTTTTGTTGAGGGAACCAGGGTGATGCCGACTTCCAGGGTGGACTATAAAAATACATAATTCCTGCAGCACTCTTTTAAACATCAAACAATTATGGATGGGTAATTGTGTCGCAACATGCGGAAATTTAGCTTTTTGCTGGAAATTCGCTGGCTAAAACATGTTATAATCCTTTGCTTTAGTTTCATAGGGATAATTACTCACCAGAATGAGACTACAATCAACACACTGTGAAGAAAAAAAAAAGAAGATATGAGTATTTGGTGTGAAAATACTTGAGGTTTGAATAAGCTGTGGCGGTGATTAGGTTCTTGCAGATATTTTGGAATGTACAGCTTCATGAATATTCTATGTATTTGCACATTGATTTAGAAAAAAAAA
>JAFVLL020028306.1:0-23268 GCA_021397915.2 Tor tambroides
TATTTTTTTTCTCTCTCTCTCTTCTTTTCTTTTCTTTGTCAGTGCTTGGATTTGCATTCAAATCCAGTGGCTATTTTTGCATTTTTACAAACCTGCCCGATATAAAGTATTTTGGGGATGTTAAATGCTTCTTTGCACGTGCAACAGATATATTGACAAGGCGCAGTCAAAATGTTCATATACATAAAAATAGATATACTAGATTTGGCATGTACATTGGGTCGCTGGTGTTTTCTTTACACACACACACACACACACACACACTAGGGTGCTCTGTGGACAGAGGCCAGAGGCAGGGCCATCATTAGACAGAAATGAGTGAAAATAAACCTCCTAGGCAGACCCTGGAGGAGCGACTCTTATTATTGCTATTAATAATACAGCTTAGGCGTAACAACCAGAGGTAGCCTCATTTTTAAAAATGATATTTACCCCCGTTTTGATGAAGGGGGGCTGCAGGGGTGGCAAAATGGTTCCCACATGTGTGAATGTTAACGCTCTGGTCATTACCCATAAAGACTTGCACAAAGAGAACTTGATTAATTGGCCATGTCCTCTAAGCTCTGGAAAGGCCAGATCCCAACAATACAATTATCATGGGCTCGCTGTGTTTATTTGAACGGCCGTGCCAGCCAATGCAAAGATGGACTCGCCTTAAGAGATGCTGAATGCAGGACGCTTTTTGAAGTAATAAACGACGCATCAAGTGTGCCATACAGCATTCATTAAACGTGAGCGGGTTGTCTGACTATAATATAATCACACAACTGCTGATCTGCGACATATTGTGATGTAGATGTCTTGGCAGGGACCGTGTCAGCTCTGGATTCAGTCTGCCAAAAACTCACGGAGGGAGACGCCACCACTGTGAAGACTGGGTGTTACCATTGGCTGTGGTTTCGATTTGGTTCTGAGGTTCCTTTCAAACCCAGTTGCAGTTTGATAGACCAAGACTTAAAGGGAAATAAACAGAGCTGCTCTGCTAAGTGTCCAACCGATCATGTGCAGCTTGATGGATTTTCATGACCGCACAAACTATTTCCAGTAATAACTCCCGTGTTCTGCTTACAACATACAAACCTATGCTTTGAATTATAACGCCGCTCATATCGATAAAGAGTGTTGATCCTGATATTCTTCGAAAGGCAGTCCGGCGTTTAGGCCAACAAACACGTTGTGCTGTTTTCCCAGTGTCTTTTGAGGCTCCTAAACATATTTCTCTAAAAGCGCTGAGTCAATATTAGTATGAACTCTGCGCAAATAAAACGGATCCTAAGTCTATTTAAAGGGAACTGTGAAATATTTATGCAATCTATTTTTACATTTGGCTGCAAATGTAAACCACCTGTTGATGCAAGTCTGGGATGTGAAATGTCAAAATCAATCAAGTGTTATCAAGCGTGAGTGGGTTAAACTGACTGATTATAGTTGAGTGCTGTCTCAAAGGTCTTCTTCACATCTTACAAAATAACTAGGGAGCAAGAGGAAAGTGTACACAATAAACAATAAAACCATGCATTTGAGTTTGAAACAGGAAGAAAAGTCTTAGCGATTACATTTACATTTTGCAAAAAAAAAGTTAATAATGATTAACTTCTATTTTAGATACAATATTGCCAGTTAATTTGTCTGTTTTTGCTCTGCCAATGAAACTAGTTTAAAAAAACGGCACAGTAGAAACAAAAAAAGCGGTGTGTTTTTTTTTTTTTTTTTCCCTGAATAATTCAGTGTTTGAACAAATCAGTTAAGTAAATGATTCAATGATTCTAATGAGTCAAATAAACCATGCACTAGCATACTACTCTCACCATTTTAGCCATAGAAAGACATGATAAAAATAGTAAGAGTTGCATGGTAATATGTGGATCTGAATTCAGTGACAAAGTTTGCTTCATTTCTGAATAAATCAGCATTTTTAAATGAATCACCTGAAGGAATGATTCATTGACTCACTCATAAAAACAGTCACTTGTCGCCACCTACTGGAGTATCGATGTAACCTCAGTGTCAATGAAAAATCTATCTATCTATCTATCTATCTATCTATCTATCTATCTATCTATTTAGATTGGTCAAATATTTTGGCCATTTTCTTTCAGATTGAAAATGCACAAAACAAACAAACAAACACTAAATAATTAAATAAAGTACAAAGGAAAATAATTGACCGAACTTGTTCTATCTTGTTCTGTCTGTTTATAAATATTATTTTTTTTGTTTGTATGTTTATGAAGGAAACTTGTTCATACCTGTGAGTCCTGTCCACCTCATAGTCACCTAAATATTTTTACCAATATTCCCATCTTAATTTCTCTCTCTCCCTTCTGGTGCTCAAAATGAAAAAATAAAGCCTGACGCAGACAAAGTGTTGTGCATTAGCATGCGGTCCGGCCGAGAGAGAGCCGCTCTCACATACTCTGCTAATTCTGTCTGAGGTTCATTGGTAGTTCAGACACAGCTATCCAGAGATCAAGTGTTAAATAAAGCGTTATAATCTCCACCTCCACTCAAATGGCTTTAAGAGCACATTCTCGAGGGAGGCCTGTAAAATTGTTCTCAATTTTGTGCACCCATCAACAGCTTTAATCATGCATATTAGTTGTCCAATAACTTAAACGTCATCTAATCCCGTAAAAACCCCGTGAAAGCAAAGCCAGTCCTCATACCTAATTTTACCCCAGTGGATTGCAACGGGAGTCTAGGCCGATTCAGATTATAAGGCTTTTAGAAAGAAGAAGAAAAATATGACCCCCTGGGAATTGGTCAAATTGATAAATTCACTGGAGCAGCTGGATAAATAAATGATTATCATTTAACCCTGTAATGCCTGACATACTCTAAAACTTTAGATGACCTCTTTAGACTTTAGAGCACCACTTTAGTTAGTAAGGTACACTGTATAAAAAAAAAAAAAAGTAGAGTCAACTTTTTGAGTTTTCTCAACTTGTTGTTTTAAGTTTATACAACAAAAAGCTGAGAATCTCCTACAAAAATAAGTCGAGAGAACTCAAAAATCTGCTGAAGCTGGTTGCCTTAAAATTTTAAGTTGGCTCTACTTTTTTTTTTTTTTTTTTTATACAGTGTTGTTGTTAAATTTAGATATTGGGTAGGGTGAAGGGATCTAAGATATGGTCGTACAGAATAAGACATTATTAATATGTGCTTTATAAGTACTAATAAGCAGCCAATATGCTAGTAATATGCATGCTATAAGCAACTTGTTAATAGTGAGAAAAAATTGCATACATACATAGAATCATTTTGAGGTAATCAGGATTTTATGGCTTATATATTACGATATAGTGAGAATATGGAGCTAATGAACGAACAGCTCAGTTTTATTCAGAGACTCAAACTGAGCAAAAATATGCAATTTAATGCAGATGCTGATATGATACAGATGCAGATGCTAATATTTATATTATGAAATTCTGATGCTTGTAATGTAAATCAATGAGATCTTTATAACAGTAGAGCAGATACTGACATAAAATTATCTAAATATCAGTCGTCACTCTATTTGGCCAATAATATGTCTTAGTAAGATGATATTTAAATGCATTAAAACATAATGCAATGCAATCCAATGATGACTGAAATATGAACAAACAAACGTTCCTCAAATCATACAATAATATTTGAGACTCCGTGTTTTAAAAAAAAAAAAAAAAAAAAAAAAAAAATCAATTGAGTAAGTTTTCATCTTGAAATATTACTAATCATTTTATTAAGTTATTATATTTATATAATATATTTATATATTTTATTATATTTATTTTATAAAAATGGGTAAAGATTTCACAGTGAACCTCACACTGAAGCTGGACGTTTGTATAATTATATTAAAAGAGCTCTGACTTGATAAAAACTTCTCAATCAGAGACAGAAGGCATGGAGTAGATTGTGTCCGACAGGTTTAACAGCAAAGTTTTGATCATGTTGATCCTTTAGAGGCCAATCAAATATGAGACGGTAGACTTTATATATGTGACCCTAGACCACAAAAGCAGTCTTAAATCGCTGGAGAATATTTGTAGCAATAGCCAAAAATACATTGTATGGGTCAAAATTATCCATTTTTCTTTTATGCCAAAAATCATTAAGATATTAAGTAGAGATCATGTTCCATGAAGATATTTTGTAAATGTCTTATATATCAAAACTTCAATTTTGATTAGTAATATGCATTGCTAAGAACTTCATTTGAACAACTTTAAAGATGATTTTCTCAATATTTAGATTTTTTTGCACCCTCAGATTCCAGATTTTCAAATATTGTCCTATCCTAACAAACCATACATCAATGGAAAGCACATTTATTCAGCTTTCAGATGATGCATACAGCTCAATTTTGACAAATTGACACTTATGACTGGTTTTGTGCTCCAGGGTCACATATAGGGTTAAGATCGGAGGCTCTTTTTTTCAACAGTCTTGCCAGGGAAGCTAAGAAAGCTTTGGGAAAGAGTCTCAGGCTGTGTGTGCGAGGCACGTTTGCTTATCTGCTTCCGAGCGGAGCGGTAGGAAGCCACAGAGACATGGCCTCCCCAAACCCTCGGCTTCCTCTCTCATCCCGGGAACGCCGCTCTCCATCTAGCTCTCTGTGTTTTCTTAAGGAAATAATTAAAACAAGGACTGAGCTATTCCAGCCAAAGCCCTCCGAAGGAAATCACAGCGATATCCCCCCTCCACCGCGGCTCCGTGCTTTGTTTTATGTGCTTGTAATCCACGGCATTCAGGGGAATATATATCTCACCGTGAGCTAAGCCCTATGATGAATAGTCTGGGCAGTCATTGTTCAAACAAACATTGTTGTTTCTTCTTCCCCGTCTTTTTCCCCCTCGGTTTTCCTTGTCTTTCTGCTCGTGCTGGACTCACACTGTGCGGTGGCTGACATTAGCGTTGATGAGCTCATGGTCGGAGCTCAAGTGTTTTAACGTGTCCATATAAACGGATACTCGTGCCTGTGGGAGCGCTCAGGCCTGCAGAGGTGATGCTGAGATCTCACTCAGGCCAGACGGGTCTTTGTTGTCTCCATTATATGCCTCAAAGAGTCCCAGAAGAGAAGCACATCAGGGAGCAGATAACAACTTGTGGTTATCGTGTAGGAGCGAGTGGGGTAAGATGTGTCAGAGGGGAAAATACATTGAAACTCGAAACACAGATGCCTGTGATTGAGAAATGCACATGAGAAAATATGATATGCATTTTTAAATCTTTTTTTTTTTTTTTTTTTTTTTAAATCAAAGTAAATTTCTGGTAACACTTTGGATTCGGGAACTCATATTCACATATACAGTGCCCTCCACCAATATTGGCACCCTTGGTAAATTTGAGCAAAGGCGGCTGTGGAAATTAATCTGCATTGTTTAATTGTTTTAAGGAGGATATAATTCAGTTTAGCAAATATGACCACCGGACCACTTATGCTGACACATTTTTGTTGGATTAGACAAAATAGTGTTACCTCTGTCCTCTTTGTCCTTTGCTTAGAGGACAGCATAGTTCAAGGCCAATTTAGTTTAGGAATATTTCTCCCAAAAATGACAGTTCTGTTGTCATTTAGCCACCTTTGTGTGTGGTTATAAACCTGAACGTCTCCTTTGCTGTTCTAGTAAATAAAACAAAAAAGAAAAAAAGGAGGATATTGCACTTAGTTCCATTCACATTTAACACAATTTCAAGTCAATAATAGAATCAAACAAAGAGCAAAAAAAAAAAAAAAATTCTTGAAAGTGCAAAAAAAATAGCGCTTTTGTGCAGTTTATAAAAATAAAGAAGCTTGAAAGTATCTCGGCATGTAATCCTCTTTTTTGGATACATAGCAAACACATTTCAAGAATTGCTTTTTTTTTTTTTTTTTTGCTCTGTGGTGGATTCTAGTAAATAAAACAGTCATACAGGTTTGGAATGGCATGACGGAGTGCAAATTATGGTGCACTGTCCCTTTAAGAGAAAAATGGTTTACCTCAGTGTCCCCTATATGGTTAGATTTCTGTTATTATTTCCAATGATCTAATGCTCTGTTCTTTGCGTATTTAAGCACTAAGTGGTTGTTTCATGTGGTATTGTCCGAAAGCATTAAGGAATTCTTTAACGTTTTATTGTATTGTGTCAGACATCTGATGGAGAAAGTTTGGGTCAGTTGCAAAGGCCCATTATCACCCTTCACACACAGCTGCAGATCAGAGTCTTTAATGCATTCAGTGGCTTGGCAATAATACTCCGCTCGGCGTTCACAGCAATTGACCCATTAGGTCCAACTGTTTTTATAAACTTTTGAAACATGGCCAGTTTCTATACTGCAGGGGCTTTCGGCTGGGTTCGGGGTAGTCACGGTCAGTGCGCGCCTGTGGTCTTCATTAAACGGCCGGGCGTTAAAGGTACAGCGCGGAGCCTCTCTGGAGCAAGCGATAACCATGCCTGAGCGACCCTGCTTTCACAGAGACCACGAAACCATCGCCTCGTGAACCCTGACCCACACCCTTCTGCAGCACTGAATGCTGGGAGATTTATGGAATCAGAGAGTGTGAATCACAGCGAGATTGTAAAAGGCTGTTGTGGGCTTTTATAGAGGCTGTGGACCAGAGAGGAGGACAGGGTTCAGTGTCACACACTGTGACATACAATGCTTTGGATTACATTACTGATCAATCACTCTGCACAAGCTTCAGTCTGTATGAGTGTGGACAGGTCAAATAACAGCACAAGTCCCAAAGTCTATTTTAACCCTTGCCACATTAACCATAGTTTCCGCAAAAGTACCATAGATAATGTTTATGTTACTACTGTAACTATAGGGTGACCAGTCGTCTCTATGAAGACTTTTCTGTAAAGTTGCTATTCCGATTTTATATTTCCGAAATTGTGAGAATTGTTTTGAATCAGAATCTCAGAATCTTTTGAGATAAAAAGTCTTAAAAATAAAAAGTTTAATCCTGTGGTGAAAACAAGCTTCCATAGATGAAAGTACAGCCCAATATGAATAAATAAAACATAATGAACTAAACAATCACACTTGCAACACTTACATTTGCTCAAAATGAGCAAAATAATAAGCCTAATTATGGAGAGTAAAGATTCAAAAATCACAAACATAAAATAACATTTGAAAAGTGAATTACTGTAAAAAAAAAATTATTCACAGTTTGTGAAAATTAAAATACAGTTAGACAAAGGTAAAAATATTTAAGTACAGTTACACTTATCATATGTTCTCATATTCATTGTTTTATTTGTGTAATGTGTTTTTTGTAATGTCATATTTTTATTAGCCTGTTTTGATTGATTTGCTGTTTGCAGTGGTTACCGTTTACTATTTTTTATAGTGCGATTTTATTTTATGAATTATTGGTATTAAAACCAGTTTGGGTGAGTTTTTTGGTAACACTTTAGAATAGGGAACACTTGTTAAGTATTAACTACGACTTTTCACTCAATAAATTCCTAATTTGCTGCTTATTAATAGTTAGTACGGTAGTTGTTAAGTTTAGGTATTGGGTATAGGATTAGGGATGTAGAATAAGGTCATGTAGAATAAGGCATTAATATGTGCTTAATTACTACTAATAAATAGCTAATATTCTATTAATATGCATGCTAATTAGCAATTAGTTAAGAGACCCTAAAATAAAGTGTTACCAGTTTTTTTTTTTTTTTTTTTTAAATTCATAGACAAGTGAGATTGCAATTATATTTTGACCAAATTTCAGAAACCTGGTGACCTTATAGTAAACCCATGTATATATTTATATGTAATCTGAGATTACTAATCTCCCTCAAACAGTGTAAGGGGCCGTTAACACAGGGCATATTCTCGATAAAAATAGCTATACAGAGCTCAAGGGAATTAAACAGAAGGCATGTTTATAGCTGAATGAACTCTTATACTCCATTGCTAATATAAACACACAATACACTCCCCTCAGATTCATCTGATTGGTCCGTTTTAAAACCAACATTGATCCGCTGTACTATAGTTGCATGTAAAATGTTTAGTAGTTCTCTTTTAGTTTTGCTGATGTGCATTTAAACCATAATAAATCTCAGCTCTCACTGTATTATGTTATTAGTAGGATCAATTGTACAGGCATCAGTTATTTAGCTACACATACACAACATATTGTGACCTTGGAGCACAAAAGCAGTCATAAGCAGCACAGGTATATTTGTAGCAATAGCCAACAGTTCCTTGTATGAGTCAAAATTATTGATTTTTTATCTTTTATGCCAAAAATATTTTGGATATTAAGTAAAGATCATGTTTCATGAAGATATTTAGTAAATTTCCTGCCATAAATATATCAAAACGTACTTTTTGATTAGTAATATGCATTGCTAAGGACATCATTAAAGACGATTTTCTCAATATTTTTATTTTATATATATATATATATATATATATATATATATATATATATATTTTTTTTTTTTTTTTTTTTGCACCCTCAGATTCCAGATTTTCAAATAGTTGTATCTCAGCCAAATATTGTCCTATCCTAACAAACCATGCATCAATGGAAAGCTTATTCATTTAGCTTTCATATGATATATAAATCTCATTTTTAAAAAATGGACCCTTATGACTGGTTTTATGGTCACCTTTTAGTTTGCAGGTAGATGTATTGTTTTCTACCGCCAGAATGTGAGATTTACAGTCTGACTGCTGTAATTTTGTGTTGCTTTCTCACCCTCACTGTGTCAGCTGGTTTTAAAGGTTTCCCTGCTCATCCCCCGGCGTGCCGGCCTGAGTGACTACAGTAATAACAACCCAGCTCGTGCCCTGCCGAGCCCACCGCTGTCCCGGGACAGGAAATTAAAGTGAAATACTGAGTCCGAGGCCTGCTAACACACTCTCCTGTGCCAATAAAACAACGCTAACCTGACTGTCATCTTTACAGCCTACACGGCCATTAAGGGGAGTTTTCTGTGTTTAAGAATAAATCATAATGGCAGTGTATGAGGTTTACCTCGCAATGAGATCCGAATGAGAGGAATAATGCGGAGCAGAAAAGCGCTCAGCCGTAAGAATCATAAAATATCGCTGGCTCGGGTCAAACCCCCGTCAATCAATGAAGTGCATTATATGATACGGTACAGGAATGGCTGAAGAAGTGAGCTCCTTCTAATATTCATTGTCACTAAAGTCTTTCAAAACATTCATTCTTAAAAAGCGGTTACCTTTAAACATAATTGCATAAGCCATTGTACATGTACACAACATGTACACATCTTAATCATTATTTTCTGAAATATTTTCCAGATTATTTTATACAAAATCATGCATTTTGTTTGTTTGTTTGTTTGTTTGTTTTTTTACATTTTATAGTTTTACATTTTACAACTTGAACTAAACTTATTGCATTGTCATAAAAAGGTCAAATTATCTGATATTTAAAGAGACTTATTGAACTTTACTGATCTATGATATATTTTATATTATTTTATCTATCTATCTATCTATCTATCTATCTATCTATCTATCTATCTATCTATCTATCTATCTATCACCAATGTTTTTCAAACATTAGTAATCTTTTTTTTTCTATGTTAGTCCATTTCCAAATAAAAAAGGTAATTGCAACTTTTATCTCATAATTCTGACTTTTTTTCTTGCAATTTTGAGTTTATATCTCTCACAATTCTGACATTTTCTCGCAGTTCTGAGAAAGAAAAAAAGTGAGAATCACGAGATTTTAATTCGTAATTGCGAGTTATTAACTTGCAGTTCTGAGATGGGAAATCCAAATTATGAGATACAAACTTGCAACTGTGAGACAAAAAAAATAATAATTGTGGGATAAAAAGTCACAATTTCATTTTAATTTTTTAATCCGTGGTGAAAAAAAAAAAAAAAAAAAAAACTTAATTGAGATATAAACATGCAGTTCTGCAGAGAAAAAAAGTCAGAATTGCCAGTTTATTTTTCACAATCTTATGGAAAAAATCTGAATTATGGGCTTGTATTTTGCAATTCTGTGTTCATATCTCACTTTTTCTGATTTTTCAAACTAAGAATTGTGAGATTTTTTTTTAAATCCATGGCTTCCATATTTGCCTAAAAAATAATAATAATACCAAAATGTATTTATTTTCAATAATTTCATTCTTTTAATGATGCTATTTTTCTCCACCCCCACAAAAAAAGGAAAAATAACCTTAAAAAAAAAAACTAAATGAATTTTAATTTTAAGTATCTAATTTTTTAAACAAATTATCTGATTAGTCTGATTACATGTATTACTTCTTCTAAATAACTTTGTTATAGTCCTGATATTCCTGGTATTAGCAGTCCCTCATCTGTTTTGCTAGAGATATTCACATCACGTAAAGGAACACCTCATATCTCCGGCCAAAGAGCATAACGGATTCCCGTTAAGTCAGCTCTCCAGGGCTACAGCGTCCGTTATCAAATTCTGCCAGGGCTTCAGAAGATGCCAAGAAAATGCCAACCTCTCATTCTCCCTATTAGACAGCTGCGTATCATTTGAAACCCAACCCAGACACCAAGCATAGTACGAGGGCAAAAGTGACTGAAACATTAGAATGAAACAAGTTTCTGTTAATTCGATGCACGTTGCCCCAACCGCTGGACTTAAGTGAATTTGACTTTTCGTCTTATTTGGGGGAGCACTTTCTTTACGCTCCAGAATAAATCACATCACCTGCAGGACAAAATACCAAATATAGTGTGTCACAGCGGTCTGTCAAAACGCCAGCATATCCAATCTCAGGACCCGACGTGGAGCGCCTCTGCAAAATGACCATAAGGCTGAGATCATTTTTTGAGGTAAATGGTGAGTGGGCCATTTCCTGATGAAGAGGCAAGATTCTGGTAACGGACCCATGTTGAAATATTACCCCAAAAGTAAGAGTTCATGATGACAAAAACTGAAAAACAACCCAGGCGAGACTGAAATGTCCGACTTCTGCCAAAAGCAAAACACATCTGACATGCCTGTGTGGTTCATAAAATCTCATCTGAATATCAAAATAAATAGATTGTGGGATTAATGTCCAAATACCTTACAATTATATTAATAAAACATGCTAAAATAAACACTGGTGAAAATATCTGATCCAGCTTGAGATATTTGGATGAAAACCCAATAATGAAAGCCAGATGGTAAAAACAAATGACTCATGATGCTTGTATTGACCGTATAAATACAAGCAGATTGGTGACGCAATGTAAAACAACAGCGTTGTTTGCTCTGTGGACGAAAATCCAGACGCAAAGGCATCATGGGTAAAATTCAGCTATTGTTATGGCAGCTATATGTACCTCTCCATGAAATACTGCATTTTCGGAAACATTTGCCTCATTAAAACATATCAATATTGATGGGTGAATGCAGAAATACAGTGGGAAAATAAATTATTTGATCCCCTGCTGATTTTGTACGTTTGCCCTCTTTTTAATGGTAGGTTTATTTGAACAGTGAAAGACAGAATAACAACAACAACAAAAAAATCCAGAAAAATGCATTTCAAAAAAGTTATAAATTGATTTGCATTTTAATGAGTCAAATAAGTATTTGACCCCTTTGCAAAACATGACTTAGTACTTGGTGACAAAACCCTTGTTGGCAATCACAGAGGTCAGACATTTCTTGTAGTTGGCCAGCAGGTTTGCACACATCTCAGGAGGGATTTTGTCCCGCTCCTCTTTGCAGATCCTCTCCAAGTCATTAAGGTTTCGAGGCTGATGTTTGGCAACTCGAACTTTCAGCTCCCTCCACAGATTTTCTATGGGATGAAGGTCTGGAGACTGGCTAGGCCACTCCAGGACCTTAATGTGCTTCTCCCAAAGATAATGTTTCCACTCCATGTCATGGATGCGTGGGGACAGGATCTTGGGGTCATAGGCAGCATTTCTCCTCCTCCAAACACGGCGAGTTAAGTTGATGCCAAAGAGCTGATTTTGGTCTCATCTGACCACAACACTTTCACCCAGTTCTCCTCTGAATCATTGGCAAGCTTCAGACGGGCTGTACATGTGTTTTCTTGAGCAGGGGGAGCTTGCGGGAGCTGTAGGATTTCAGTCCTTCACGGCGTAGTGTGTTACCAGTTGTTTTCTTGGTGACTATGGTTCCAGCTGCCTTGAGATCATTGACATGATCCTCCCATGTAGTTCTGGGCTGATTCCTCACCGGTCTCATGATCATTGAAACTCCACGAGGTGAGATCTTGCGTGGACCCCAGTCCGAGGGAGATTGACAGTTATTATGTGTTTCTTCCATTTGCGAATAATCGCACCAACTGTTGACACCTTCTCACCGAGCTGCTTGGCGATGGTCTTGTAGCCCATTTCAGCCTTGTGTAGGTCTACAATCTTATCCCCGACATCCTTGGACAGCTCTTTGGTCTTGGCCATGGTGAAGAGTTTGGAGTCTGATTGATTGATTGCTTCTGTGGACAGGTTATCTTTTATACAGGTAACAAGCTGAGACTTGCTTTAAGAGAGTGCTCCTAATCTCAGCTCCTTACATGTATAAAAGACACCTGGGAGCCAGAAATCTTGCTGATTGATAGGGGATCAAATACTTATTTGACTCATTAAAATGCAAATCAATTTATAACTTTTTTTAAAATGTGTTTTTCTAGATTTTTTGTTGTTATTCTGTCTGTCACTGTTCAAATGAACCTACCATTAAAATTATAGACTGATCATTTCTTTGTCCATGGGCAAATGTACAAAATCAGCAGGGGATCAAATAATTTTTTTTCCCGACTCTATGTGAAATATCGCATTCATGGCAATGGCTCTGTTCCAAAACCCATTAAGCAAACTTCTGCCTTCATCCCAGGACCATTTCTGAGCATATGGGGGCCAGCTAACCCTAACCCACCCCTGGGACCAGGCCCAAACAAGAATGACACTGCAATTACAATTACACTGCAATTTAGTGAATTTTGATTCACTAAAAGAATCGACTCATGAGAGTAATTCATTCGGAAATCGGACTTCACTGGTTGCACTACATGTTTTTGATTCACTAAAAGAACTGACTTATGAGAGTCGTTCGTTCAGAAATCAGACTTCACTGTTTACTGTTTGTTTTTGATTCAATAATAATCATAAAAAAACAAAATGCCATGAGAATCATTCCCTTTAGAATCAGACTTCACTGGTCACATTACTATTTTCGATTCACTAAAAAAACGACTCATGAGAGTCGTTCGTTCAGAAATCAGACTTCACTGTTTACTGTTTGTTTTTGATTCAATAATAATTATAATAATAATAAAAAACTGTCATGAGACTCATTTGCTTGAGAATCAGACTTTACTGGTCGCTCTTCATGTTTTTGATTCACTTTAAAAAAAACAATCATAAGAATCATTACCTCTATTAAATAAAATAATTATAACAACCATATAACATCAAGCAACTTAGTTGTCAAAAATAATTATCAAAGGGAAATTTTGTTGTTGTTGCATTTTAAGGAATAGTTAACCCAAAGATTTAAATTCTGAAAATTACAAAAAATAAATAAATAAATAAATAAATAAATAAAATTAATAATAATAATAATAATAATAATAATAATAATAATTATTATTATTATTATTATTATTATTATTATTATTATTATTATTATATGGAAGTTAATCAATTGTTTGGTTATCCATATTCTTCAAAATATCTTCTTTTGTGTTGAAGAAAGAAACTCATAAATGTTTGCAACAACATGAGGGTGAGAAAACAACGACAGAATTTTCGTTGTTGGATGAATTATGCCTTTAAAATCCACTCGGCTCTGATGGGTGGTCATGTAACAGTTTTAATGACTAAAACCTAAAAGTGTAACCCTTCACTGTCCAGAACATGTCCACCAAAGGCCCTGTCAGTGTACGAGGGTATATGCTGTTTCTAAACCCATGGATCAACCGCTTGAGCGGCTGAATATTAAACTTAAAACCTGTCATGAACATAACGTTATTGGTAAAGTGGGAGCAATTGCGGCTCAAATTCAGAAACACACCACACGTTGGCTCTGTCTATGTAAAATGGAAAATAAGTCAGATCAAGGTTTTGGCAAGAAGTTTGTGGTCGGGGGATTAAAGCTCACTTTTTTGCGAGTGCGATGAACCACAACACTGTCAGGCATATTGCTACAAATTATCCTGGTTTATCTTGCATACATTGGATGTTGCCATGGTAAATCAAGGCTTGTGTAAGCCTGCGATGGGAATTTAACGCTTCCACTTCTGGTTCTGATTCTCAACAATCCTTACTCCTTAACAGTTCCATTAGCGATTATTTTGAATTTGAGGTAGAAATGTATGAAAAACAAATTAAATTCAGTAACACTTTATTTTAAAGTGTCCATAATACAGAGTAATAACCTAGTTAAGTACTTAGTAGTAGCCGTTGTACTTACATGAAACAAAATATACTTACCATGTAACTAAGTTATGGAACAGCCTGTAATTACAGTTTGTAATTATGTAGATGTAATAGGCAGCTACTGTTACACATATGTAACACACCGAGTCTGTTACACAGCTTCTTATGTAACCAAAAGATTGTTACATATGTGTTGCAGACTTTATACAACGTAATTATAAGTGTAAGTACACAGGCATAAGCTACTTAAAATAAAGTGCATCAAGATTGTACTTAAGTGTACTTCATGTGTATCTATACTGTACACCTTATCCAGCTGCACCATAGTTTGATTTAACCCACCAGTACACAGCTTAAATACATGTAATACCTTTCTAGTTACATTAAAATTACAGAATATTACACATGCATAAGCTACTTAAAATAAAGTGTATCAAGATTGTACTTAAGTGTACTTCATGTGTATCTATACTGTACACCTTATCCAGATGCACCTTAGTTTGATTTAACCCACCAGTACACAGCTAAAATAACCTTTCTAATTACATTAAAATTGCATAATATTACACAGACATAAGCTACTTAAAATAAAGAGTGTCAAGATTGTACTTAAGTGTATTTTATGTGTATCTATACTGTACACCTTATCCAGCTGCACCTTAGTTTGATTTAACCCACCAGTATACAGCTGAAATACATGTAACACCTTTCTAATTACATTACAATTACAGAATATTACACAAACATAAGCTATTTAAAATAAAGTGTATCAAGATTGTACTTAAGTGTACTAGTAGCTGTGTAACAGACTCGGTCTGTTACATATGTGTAACAGTAGCTGCCTACTACATCTACATAATCACAAACTGTAATTACAGGCTGTTCCATAACTTAGTTACATGGTAAGTACATTTTATTTCATGTAACTACAACGGCTACTGCTAAGTACTTAAGTAGGTAATTACTCTGTATATGACACCTTAAATTAAAGTGTTACCTTAAACTCTGCTGCCAGTACTGCGAATAGATATCAATAATAAATGTAAAACAACATATGAAAAAATAACATTTCATTCATTCCTTTTTTTCAGCTTATGTAACTCATAATGTGTAGCCTATTTTAATTACACATTGTCATACTGTATATGAAAAACTTCACTGATTTACGTGGTCTCAGGCGCTAATAGCTTATCAATACTCCGTTCACGATATTAATCACTTGCGATTCATAGAGTATCATTAATTCTGGTTGCTCTGTATCTGATTCACTAAAAGAACCGGCTCACAAGAGTCTTTCACTCGGAAATCAGACTTCACTGCTTGCAGTATATGTCTTTTATTCACTAAAAAGAACCGGCTCATGAGAGTCATTCGCTTAAGAATCAGCCTTCAGTGGTCACTTGGTGTAATTTGATTCACTATAAGGAACAGGTTCATAAGAGTCATTAGCTCAGGAATTTGACTTCATTGGTCGCACTATATGTTTTTGATTCACTAAAAGAACCAGCTCATATGAGAGTCAATCCATCAGAAGGTCGCAGTATATGTCTTTGATTCACTAAAAAGATCTACCTCATGAGAGTCATTTGCTCAAGAATCAGCCCTGTGTGATCTGATTCACTACAAGGAACAGGTCCATAAGAGTCATTAGCTCAGGAATCAGACTTCACTGGTTGTGCTACATGTTTTTGATTCACTAAAGAACTGACTCGTGAGAGTCATTCGCTTGAGACTCACTCTGTGTGATTTCATTCACTACAGAGAACAGGTTCATAAGAGTCTTCAGCTCAGGAATCATTCTTCACTGGTCATGCTCAACGTTTACCATTATTAAGAGAGTTGTTTAAACAATAACAGAAGCGAACGTTATGAAAACAATTCTGAATATGTTCATTACATAAGCATGATCTAATTTCTGAGGCAATCGAGGTCAGCAGATGTCAGTAAAACTCGATATTCTTATGGCATATACACATTAATACGAACCTCTTAAAGCATTAACGATGATTTCCAATAAACACAGTGTGTGTTCAAGCTGAATTTACCTCATTCGCCATGATCCCATGATGACCTGCTGAAATAAACTAGTTCACAATTAATTAGCACTGTATGGCAGAGGTTTTCATGACCTTAAACAGCCTCTAGAGGAGAAGACCTGTGTTGCTTGGCCTCGTAACGGGATGTAAAGCTTCTGTGAAACATGATACGCGAGTGATTTATTATGTGCATTCCAGTATATTGGACAATTTGTAGTGCAGAACAAATGGCAGACAGTAACATTCAATCTAGCATTTCAGTGCTGCGTTTCCTTCTCTCTGTTCTGCGCTCCCTCCTCGACTACAGGACTGCTGGCAGACGCGTGCTCTTCTTGCTCAAACAGTTTGGTTAATGTTAATGTTGGCGTATTTGGACCCAATAAGCACCAGGCCCTTCTTCCTGGAAACATTTGCCACAATCCATCAATCTGTTTGTTTAGGATAAATCAGATCCTCAGTTTTAAGTTAGTACGTGTGAATGTGCATTCTAGTGTTTGCACACTAGTGAGGCATCATTTGGCCACCAAACCGGCGAGTTTCCCTTCCAGAAGGATGCAGACATTATTGTTTTTTAAGATATCTTTGGTTTCCAGATGAAGCTGGCGTGGGTGTTGTTTAGACAGGCTTGTGCGTTTCTCAAATGGCATGTTTTCTGAGTGACTCCTGGCAGATGAAGGCAGAGGTGGCATTGTCAGCGTTGCATGACTGTCCATTTTGGCTCGCTCTGAGAGAGCTGGACGAGTGTTGCTTTTTCATGCACAACCATTTCTATAACCTGCAGAGAGTTTAAATAGGAGTTACACTACCCAGTCAAAAGTTTTTGAACGGTAAGATTTTTAATGTTTTTTTTTTTTTTTTTAAGAATTCTCTTCTGCTCACCAAGCCTGCATTTATTTGATCCAAAATACAGCAAAAGCAGTAATATTGTGAAATATTTTTACTATTTAAAATAACTGCTTTCTATTTGAATATACAGTAAAACGTAATTTTAAATTAATTACTAAACACAATTTATTTCTGTGATCAAAGCTGTATTTTCAGCATCATTACTCCAGTCTTCAGTGGCACATGATCCTTCAGAAATCATTCTAATATACTGATTTGCTGCCCGAGAAACATGTTTTATTATTTTTATTATTATCAGCAATATTTTAAACAGTTGAGTACATTTTTCAGGATTCTTTGATGAATAGAAAGATCCAAAGATCAGCATTAATCTGAAATAAAAAGCTTTTGTAACATTATACACTATAGCATTCAAAAGCTTGGAGTAAATATATATATATATATATTTTTTTTTTTGGGGTTTTTTTTTTGGGGGGGGCTATAGAAAGTATTACTTTTATTTAGCAAGAATGCTTTCAATTGATCTAAAGTGATGATAAAGACATTTACCTGTATAATGTTACAAAAAAAATCCGTTTCAAATAAATGCTGCTCTTCTGAACTTTCTATTCATCAAAGAAACCTGAAAAAAATAAATTCTACCCAGTTGTGTTCAACATAATAATAATAATAATAATAATAATAATAATAATAATAATAATAAATGTTTTGTTGAGCAGAAAATCAGAATATTAGAATGATTTCTGAAAGACCATGTGACTGGAGTAATGATGCTAAAAATTCAGCTTTGAAATCACAGGAATACATCACATTTAAAAATATATTCAAATAGAAAACAGCTATTTAAATAGTAAAAATATTTCAAGATGTTACTGTTTTTGCTGTGGGCTACTTTGGATCAAATAAATGCAGGCTTGGTGAGCAGAAGAGAATTCTTTAAAAAACATTAAAAAATCTTACTGTTCAAAAACTTTTGACTGGTACCTGCATGCATCTGTTTACACGATCGCTTGTACTTGGCATGCTTCCAGCCACCCTTTCCATGCTAAATCAGAGATTACTGCGTAATCAAACTCTCATCAGGTTGTTCTTAAAGGCTTCTGTCAAGAGGCAGGGCCATAGGAAATGACTCAATGAGTAATCAGCGTTCTTGGCCCTAGAGGCACTTTTCAAATCCAGATTGTTTCACGTCTGCAATGATTCAGACTTTTGTTGTTCAGGTTTTGATCAGTACCATTATAAATCAGTGATTGGTGCTTTATGATTCTGTAAACTGAGTACAATAACAATAGATGCTGGGTTACGGCTCCTCCTGAAAGCGTAAAGCTTTTGAAATCTCTATTATGGAGACGGCCTCTCTGTAAGGTGAGGCTGATGCAGTCAGAGACCTGAAGCTGTACTAAATTACTGTTGTAAGCGTCTGTAGAGGCTGAGTCACAGCTCAGAGACCTCGTGTGATTGTGCCACAGAGCAGCTTTAGTGCTGAACTGGAGTCAAATGAACATGTGTGAGACAAGAATCAAATGGGGAGCTGTCTTTTTATGCAAAACCCCCATTTGCACAAACAATTTTGGGTAAATTTACCATTAATGTGCCATTGCAATACTTTCTTTACAATAACAAGAACGATTTGCAAAGAGGTTATGTTGTTGCATCATCTTCCATTAGAAATGCAAGCTCTCTTTATTTTTGTTTTTTTTTCTTCATGCGTCACACACTGTGTAACCACTGAAATACAAATGGTATTTTCTGATTTTTAAAGAAATTTTGCAATCCGTTAAGACAGGTGTACTTGCAGATAAGATGAAAACAAATGCAATTCTGAAAAGGAATTGTGGAAAAAGGACTAATATAACATTTTGTCTAGACGAGCCTTCACTATTAATTTAATGTTCATAAATTGCACTGTTGCCAAACCAACTCAAAAGCCTCTTCTCTTGGTATTGATGAGTCACAACACCCACTGGAAAGTTCATTGAATCAGAATTGCATATTTATTTGCCAGGTCGGTTTGCACTTACGAGAATCTGACTTCTTGAGCTGCTCCCAAGGTAAAACTGAGAAAAGCGCTCGGTCATCCAGCTCTCAGCACGCAATAAATATAGAAGCTATACAGTGTGGAGTCGAAAGCATACCATAATGTGTTCATTATTCCAACATCAAGGTCATGGGTTCCATTCCCAGGGAATGCATGAACTGATAAAATGTATGCTTTGAATGCAGTGCAAGTCACTTTGTATAAAAGCATCTACCAAAATGCACAGATATCAAATACTGATATAGAAAACAGTCGGTGTTGATACAATCGAGTATTTTTGCGTTTTGAGTTCAGTAATGCTTATTTATCATAAGTGTATAGTTCAGGTATGTATGTGACCCTGGACCACAAAACCTTAAGTCGCTGGGGTATATTTGTAGCAATAGCCAACAATACATTGTATAGGTCAAAATTATCCATTTTTCTTTTATGCCAAAAATCATTAGGATATTACGTAAAGATCATGTTCCATGAAGATATTTTGTAAATTTCTTACTGTAAATATATCAAAACTTCATTTTTGATTAGTAATATGCATTGCTAAGAACTTCATTTGAACAACTTTAAAGGTGATTTTCTCAATATTTTGATTTTTTTGCACCCTCAGATTCCAGATTTTCAAATAGTTGTATCTCAGCCAAATATTGTCCTATCCTAACAAACCACACATCAGTGGAAAGCTTTAACCAATTTATTCAGCGTTCAGATGATGTATAAATCACTTAAGAATTGTTTTGTGGTCCAGGGTCACATATGACAGACTCTGCTTGAGAGAAGAAACATCTGACCAAATCATCATTGTATAAGAATCCCAGGTAACAAAAATATGAGTGTTTTGCTAAAGTTCCCATGAAGTTATGAAAACATTATTTTGAAATGTTCACTGAATGTTCAAAATGTCAGTTTTTTTTTTTTTTTTAATTGTTGAGGGAACATTCCATTTTATCATTTATCAAAACATTATGGGAGCGTTACATTTGAATGATCTCTGAACATTCTGAAACAGATTAATTACATTTTAAAAAATGATATTTATTAGATATTTATTAGCGCTAACATTTTGAGAATCTAATTAGATGAGATGAAGGCTATGTTTGTTTATTTATTTATTTATTTATTCAAAGTTGGTAGTTGGAGACATATGGTGTACAACAATATAAAACTTTTTTTTATTATTATTATTATTATTATTTGTTAACACTTTTGAATGCAATTTCAATTGCCAGATATTAAATGTAGAGAAATTCATATATATATTTTTTTAACATTTCTCACAACACAGGACTGATTATGTGAACTGAAAAAAATCTGATTTAAAAAAAAAAAAAAATTATAATAATAATAATAAAATCTTCAAGTCTGTTATTTGTGTGTTTGAGGCTAAATGTCTTATTTTTTCATTCATATGATCTTGTTTCAGAAGACCTTCCTGCTTTTCCGTGACTCTATGTTTCTCTTGCTGCCATCAAAAACATTGTTCCTCTGGCAGGAGGATGTGGCATGAAGATACATGTGGAATAAAACAAACTGCAGGCCGCTTTCAAAAAGCACACATCCATTCTGTCTGTGCCTTTGGCAATTTTCAGCAAACAAAAGAAATCTCACAGATGGGGACTGATAAATTGAATGTTTTAGACAAACACCGGCTCTCTGCTGGTTTGATCCTATAGCATTCTCACAGAGCGCTTGACGTTTTCCATGCAGAACTAAACGGCTGTAATACATGGCTCCTCATATATCCTCCGAATGCCTCTATTCTCATCCATGCTTTCATGTACGCTCCAAGCTGCAGCACGAGGGAATAGCAAAACAAATTGTCTGCATGCATCTTCCTACAATGTCAGCCTCCATATATACTAGTAAACCGGCGCAGACTCGCAGCGTGAGACGATATAAGTCTTTATCGTGGTGTTTTGGGGTGTTCGTGCGCCACAGCTGCCTCTTGCCCTCTGCCAAAGAGATACTAATTGGCTGTCTTTTGTCTCTGTGGCCCCTCACAGGGGCCCTGAAGATCTTGACCGTGCTGCAGCTTCTGTGGAACCGAGCCAGAAGCGTTAGAAGCAACTGTCAGACCGGCAGGTAAAGGGGGATTTTTCTTTGGCTTTTAATGGGTTAGTTGAAGCGTATTGAATCCCCATAACCCTCAGGCTTGAAAAAAAGATGATGAGTGCTTTGGCAGTCCAAGAAAAACAAACCACGGAGAGGAGTCTGAACCTAGGACAAGATCTGAGGACAAGTGGAAGACTTCAGACAGAAGAACCACCAACAACTGATCCAATAATTTCAAGTTCGCTTAATAAACAACAGCACATAACACATAATCGAGCCCAATATATCAGATCCTGTGGTCGTATTGTGCTGCTTTAGCCAGTTTTTTTTTTTTTAATACAAAAAAATATATATTTTGATCAATTGTGGCATACTGTTTGTCCCTTGTTTACTTAAAAAAAAAATTAAAAAATCATTGTTAGGTGAGGCTCTTGATACAATGGAAGAGAATGGCACCAATTTTCTGAGGATTTTTGTTCAAATGGGATATAACTCTACACAGAAAATGTTAGCAAGGGATTATTCCACACTTCAGTGGTGAAATAAATACATCAAGAAAAACTGAAAATTAGTACTTTTACTATAACTACTACACTGTAAAAAAACTAATTGTTCCAAAAAGTTGTTTCAACATAAAATAATTTGTTACCGCGCTGACTTAATTTTTTTAGTTTAGTCAACTTGAAATTTTAAGTTATTTAAGGAATATTTTATTTGAATAAAAAACATTTTTTTTTTTTTTTTTTTTTTTACAGTGTACTACTACTACTATAAAATTTTCAGTTTTAATTGAAGTAGAAAAGTATTTGATTTTTAATGTACTACTTTAATCTGTTAAAAGTAAAAAGTAGAGAAGAGGATTAGGGCCAAGCAATAATAATAAAAAAAACAAAACCATCTCGAAATTAAAGCCATTATAATACGAGATTAAACTTGTTAAAATTTCAAGAAAAATGTTGAGATTAAACTCATTAAATTTCGAGAATAAAGTCGTTATGTTTCGAGATTGATTAACGAGTTTCATCTCAAAACATAATGACTTTATTCTCAAAATTTAATGAGTTTAATCTCAACATTTTATTTTGACATTTTTTCTTAAAATTTAACAAATTTAATCTCGTATTATAATTACTTTAATCTCAAGATGTTTTATTTATTTTTTTTATATTGCTTGGCCTTAATCCTCTTCTGTAAAAAAGCCCTGATCATTGAACCATGTTTTTTTATTTATTCTCATCATTTAGTCAGCACTAATAGTGCAGACATTTAATATGTATCGATCTACAAATAAGCAAACTTTTTATTTAGTTACAAGAACACACTATCAAAACATTAAAGTTCAATAAACTAAAATATAAATTAAAGTTGTTGATATTCAATTGTGCAAATGACTCGTTCGGTGCAGTTTGTGAATCAGTTCAACAGCTTCATTGAATGAATCAGCTTGTTTACGAATCAGACATCGCTCTCGCATCTCGGCGATTTCTTCAGTTCGAAATAACAAGGAACGATGTGTTTTTATGAAATGAAAGAGTCTAAAGTACAATATTATGCTTTAGAAGGTGAAGTAATTAAATAAAAAAGCTCTGATGAAGTATAGATACTTTGAAAAGTATATTGAAGTACAATAACGGAGTAAAAATACAGGTCAACAGCCCTATTGTTTACAGCATGTCTTGTGGCTATTGAAACATTCATGGATTCCTTTTCATGCGTTTCCAGAGGTATTAACATTGTAAATACAGCAATGTTAAGGTTTCATTTCTATCCGTCATGTCTATGTGCAATATGTTGTTGTCATCCATCCATTAAATAATAATCCAGATATAACTTCTTAGTATTATTTAATTGTTCCTTTACATCTCAACGCACTGGTAAATCATCAATGCATAGGGGGAAGCATCACATACAAAGTATATAGTACGTAGTTTTTTTTTTTTGTTTTT
>JAFVLL020028307.1:0-11682 GCA_021397915.2 Tor tambroides
TATACAACGTAATTATAAATGTAAGTACACAGACATAAGCTACTTAAAATAAAGTGTATCAAGATTGTACTTAAGTGTACTTCATGTGTATCTATACTGTACACCTTATCCAGCTGCACCTTAGTTTGATTTAACCCACCAGTACACAGCTTAAATACATATAATACCTTTCTAATTACATTAACATTACAGAATATTACACAGGCATAAGCTACTTAAAATAAAGTGTATCAAGATTGTACTTAAGTGTACAAGTAGCTGTGTAACAGACTCGGTCTGTTACATATGTGTAACAGTAGCTGCCTATTACATCTACATAATTACAAACTGTAATTACAGGCTGATCCATAACTTAGTTACATGGTAAGTACATTTTGTTTCATGTAAGTACAATGGCTACTACTAAGTACTTAACTAGGTAATTACTCTGTATTGTGACACCTTAAAGTGTTACCAAAAACTAATAATATTTCAAAGTATTGCTGTTTTACTGTATTTTGATAGCCTTGGTGAGCATAAGAAAATCACCATGAGCATAAAAAGATAAAAATACATTTACAATAAATAAATATTTAATAAAACAAAACCAACCAAACAAAAAGAATCATATATCATATTAAATGCATGATATGCCAATCATTATTGTGAGAAAATGAAATACATTGTCGTTTTATTTCCATATACTGGGTGTAATATTTTTAATCATTGGTTTACGGTAATAATGATGCCACTAACCTGACAAACTTACAAATTATTTAATCTTAAAAAGTGCTGTTTCTGTTTGTGACTTTATAAACACAGCATTGTTTCCACATGGACAAGGATGCGCCACTTTTTTCAATCCAATCGATTCCTGTCCTACATTTTTCCCCAATGAACTCTGAAATATCACGTTACAGAAGTTAAATGGCTTGTAAGCAAAAATGCAAGTGGGCTTTGATACTGTACACTAGTTATCTTACAAAATACTTACCCAAATGATACATAAACACTCTTTGAATTATGAAATGATGGTGGAACACGCTTAAAAATAAAGGTGCTTCACGATGCCATAGAAGAACCTTTTTGTCTAAATGGTTCCATAATGGTTCCTTTAACATCTGAAGAATCTTTCTGTTTCACAAAAAGTTCTTTATGGCGAAAGAAGGTTCTTCATATTATGAAAAGGTAAGAAAGAGATGTTTTCTTTAAAGAACCTTTGACTGAATGGTTCTTTGTGGAACCAAAAATGGTTCTTCTATGGCATGGCTGTGAAGAACCTTTTATGCACCTTTATTTTTAAGAGTGAAGTGTAGTGTATGTTGATATTCTGTGATAAACTGTGATTAATTCAGTTTATTAATGATATCAGGCATGTAACATAATTAATTTTTTAATTGATTGACAGATTAATTTTTAGGCTTTAAACTATTTTAAGAGATAAAATAACCTGAAAAACAGAAGACACACACCTTAATTTGGTTTCAGTAAAATCAATTGAGCAAAATGCATTGTGTGAACTGTCTGGGTGTTCCCTCTCTCAAGAGATAGACCGACAGAGACAGAAGAGATTAATAGTGTGAAGAAAACGAGAATGAGAGAGTGAGAGAGAGTAGCTGCACTAATCTGTGCAAAATGCTCTTGAGAATGTGGAGCTCGAGGGAAGAAGTCTCAAAACACAAGCTGAGACATATGGCAGCCATCATCTTGATTAAACTCGCAGCACTTTCCGTAGGATTACAGTGAAACCCTCACAAGACAACTTAATGAAGTGAGAGACATGCATCAGGATCGGTCACCCTTCTCCTGTGAAAATGTGTCACTGCTGTTTAGCATGGAATAATTTAATAATGGATCGTTGAAGGGAACTTATTTGCTGAGTAATGTGCAGTCCATCAATTTTCAGCAGCCATTAATCCAGTCTTCAGTGTTACATGATACTTGAGAAATCATACTAATATGCTGATTTGGTGCTCAAGAAACCTTTCTTATTATCACATTTGAAAATGATTGTACTGCTTAATGAAGTGTGGAAACTGTAATACAGTGTTTTTTTTAGGATTCTTTGATTAAAAAAAAAAAGAAAGAGCAGCATTTATTGCAAAAAGAAATCTTTTGTACAATCATAAAAGTCATGGTTACACTTTATTTTAAGGTGTCCTTGTTACAGTGTAATTATACAATTAAGCACAGAGTAATATGAATTAACTACATGTACTTACTATATGGTTAGGGTTAGGATTAGGGTTTGTCTTAGGGTTACTTGCATGTAATTATGCATGATTAATTGTTATTATAATAGTAAGTACATGTAACATATATAACATGGACACCTTAAAATAAAGTGTTACCAAGGTCATTACTGTCATTTTTGATTAATTTAATAAGTCCTTGCGGAACGTAAATAAATAAATAAATATTATCTCAAACATTTGACCCATTGTGTAGCTTCAAATTTTTCTTATATTTTTATGGTTATGTTGTTTCCTATATATTTGCAACATTTACAGTATTTTATCAAAATAAAATATGACAAATAAGGTTTCAGGGCATTCCTGTAGCGCAAACAATAGCAGTTGGTGGTGCTTGCAACACAAGAATCATAGGTTTAATTCCTGGGGAATATATGAACTGATAAAATATGTACATCAAATGCAATGTAAATCGCTTTGGGTAAAAGCCTTTACAGTTATGGACTTACAACAGGAGTCTATGGGATAAAAAAAAAAAAAAAAAAAACACAACAAATGCCCTACAGACTCGAATTGCTCTGACAGACACTGCTGAACTAATACATTAAGAAATGCCTGTTTTTAGCTTTTCTGTATCATTTAGATGATTTGGATATTTACAATATGAAGCCAAACGAAGGTCGAAGGTCTGTTTCATTTCCTTTATGTAAAATAGGTCTCAGTCAGTAAAGATGACTGTTTGTTGTGTCCATCTTGCTGAAGGCAAAAGCAGTCTCCTCTGTGTGAATGTTAAGGAGCAGATGCCCACCTGGCCCACAGAGAAGCCTTTTGGACCAGGAGACACCCATATGTTAGAGGAGATGATTCCTGCCGAGGATCACATACTTTACTGCCACAAATCTTACTGCGAAAAGAGAGAGAGATAATAGAGAAAAATACATTTATGATGCACTCATTCTGTACTGTACATTCTGAGAATGCATGTTCACTGTTAACCAATAGAATAACAATAAGGGAAAACAAATGAAAATAAACAAACAAACAGGAAGCATCCAAGCGATGTGAAATTCAGTTTGTTAATAGGCTACAGAATTTTATCCAGGACAGAAGGACGGTTATTTAATCTAACAAGACATTAATAGGTCACAATTTGTTTATACAGCGGAAAAAGGAGTTGTTTTCCAACAACAGTGTTCTTGACGTCTTAAAAAATGCTGTGGAGACAACATTTTCGCCTGAGGCAAGATTTCAGAGGAGAAATTGCTGTAGTCTTCAAAACACCATTGTTTGCTCCCATCTACCATCAGCAATGATCTTAGCTTTGACTTACAATTAAAGACATAATGACAGACTTTATGAAAATTAACATGTAAATAGTGGGGCGGATTCTATTTATATCAGCACACTGGCTTGTAGTGCGGCATCAGCTGAGCAAACAAAATTCAATCTCAACTGGAAATGTAGTTCTCTCTGTTTTCTTTGTTGCCAGTGATATTCTGAGCAGTTCATCTCACACGTACATGTGCACCATGCTTCAAACAACACTGGCATAAAATCAGACCCAGTGGGGGGAAACTTTCTTAGAACACTATTTTAACCTCAAAGAGGATAAATGAATGTAGTCAGGATCCAAAATTAGCTTTTGACCACACCTTCCAATAGCAGGTGGATTAGAATATTTACTGGCCATAAATATTTCTTAAGGGCAGAATACACTACATGACTTTTGCCCAGATTTCTGGATAAGTATGGGACAAGTCGACGCTTGCTGAAACTCATCGCCAGTTTTCAGATTTTGGGCACTTGGAGATTTCAAAGAAATGGTGGTCAGTCTTCGATTTTTTTTTTTTAGCTTCAGACTAATCCGAATCAATCCAGTCAGAGGACATCAGACATGTTTGATATTTTGAGCTGATTTTAGAACACATATTGTTTTGATTTGTCATCCTAACAATGAGGCACATGTTTCTGCGTGAGTTTGTGTTCGGAACAACTTGAAAGTCTGGTAGTGTGTGATCCTCAGTCGTTCAGTTTCTGATGCCCAGTTTTTCTCTGTAACCATTTACAAAGTTGGCAAATATATGATGCCTAGTGTTGTAAAATCTGTTCAGATTTTCTGTTCCGTCATGTAGTGTATTCCAGCCTTTACTCGACACTGAATAAATAAATAAATAAATATTTTTTATTTTTCTATTTTACTTTTTTTTGTATATTAGTGCTACTTGTCACAAAAAGGTGAAGAAAACCCATCGTGATTCCGTTTCTCACACTGGTTTACTGAGTTAATAGTAAACAGAAGTAGCAACAGATATTTTATTTACTAAACATTTGGTCTTTGATTCAAATTTTTCCAAAAGAGAGGAAAAATATAAATAAATAAATACATTTTATTTTATTATTAAATAAAAATAATTAATTAATGTAATAATAATAATAATAATAATATTTATTTTTCTTTGGATAAATGTGTTTGTATAAATTTAAAACAATACAGAATTTAAAAGTAAACTTGGACAAACAGAACAAAATACAGGCTTATTTATTTATTTATGTTAAAGGTGCGACATTATGTTAATGCATGTGTGATTAAACATGTAAAAGATTTTAATTTGGTTACTGCACTTCAGATGCACTTCAGGTAAACAATGGCGCAAACCTTGTCCGCTAAATCAAAGGGTTTGAAGAGTAACATATTAACCCTGTCCCTGCATCGGATCCCCCAGTTTTTCCATATGAATATGAAAGGCTTATGTCTGCTCCATGACTCTAATTCCCTCTGTCTGTTTGACTGATCCCTAGAGACAAGTTGTTGACCTGCGGTAACATTGTGATACACGGCCACTAAGCCACGTGGCTCCAGCAGTCTTTCCATACACACTGGATGATGAGAGACGGGGAAGGCAAAGAGAGAGAGAGAGAGAGAGAGAGAGAGAGAAGAGGTTGGGGATAAAGAGGAAGAGAGTGACATCGTTTTATAAGCAAGTTACCATGAAAAATTTGTTAGCAAAATATTTGCACAGGAGTGCGCTCTGGGCTGGGTAGATAACCTATCTGTGTTTGACTTTAGCTTCCCATGCTCTAAATACTCATCTTCTGCCTGTTTGGCTTATTGATTAGTTTGGCAAGAAACTAGGCCTCTCTAGCAGTGACCAAGGTCAAATGATACACACATTTAACTCGCTAATGCTCAAACTTCTGTTCTCACACACACACATACACACTCACACTAACCCGCATATACACGCACACGAGCAGCATTTATGCTAACGACTCAAAAACAGCTATTCTAAAGCAACGTTATCTAGAGCGTTAACGCATTTCTCAACTTGATGTCTCCAACTTTGAATCGAATATCTTTCAAACTACCCGACCCCGCCCAATCCGATGGCCTCCCTTTTCTCAAGCCATGCAGACTAATGCGATGTGCAATTAAAAAAGATCGTTCGAATCTTTCTGCCGGCAGTGGCTTCGGTTCATCGCGCTGTCCCGCACCCAGAGTGCACCGTGCGGGTAAAGAAAAACAACAGCACTAACTTCGACCTCAAACTTCCTTCTGATCGCTCTGGGGCGGCAGGAGAGGGAAGTTAGGGTTGACGCGTTAGCCTGTACGCGCCATTCATGCGATTAGCTGGCTATTCTTTAATTAGTCCTGGTGGAGAATGCGGGCAGAAGGCACTCATTCCTCTCCCTGATCGATGGTATTGAAATCTGAAGGTTATTTCGGGGGCGTCGGGCCTCAGATTGTCGATGTCATTCCCATCACATGTGCATTGCCCTTAAGCCTTGTTCTGAACTGGAAGCGTTAGCGGGCAACAGTGTGAAAAAAAGGTCCTTAATTCTAAGCACTTTGATTAACCTCTGCCAGCAAGGACTTGTCCGAACTGACTTGACGTACCCATGTGACGCCCTATTATTAGCCCGTATTGAGCCATAGCACACTCCCAACCCCTCAACTGGCGCTCCCTCCCATCAGCTACCCCCCAACCTCTAAGTTTGTCCTTATGTAGATGTATACATATCTGCCTACTTGCAGTAGGGGAGCGGGCACATGACCTCCCATTGTGAGGAATACTTGGCACGTGGCCCCACTCCTCAGTTAGAAGCATTGTTCTGTTGCAGAGGAGAGTGACACTGCTGGAGAAGATACTCGCTGACATTTTCGACTTTTTAACCACCATCAGCCCATTAATCAATGGCCGCATCTGTTTCGGAGGGAACAGGAGCGAGGGAGAAAGACAGAGGGCAAGAGAAAGAAAGGGAAACGGGGAGAGTGAGAGAGAGATGCCCGTGTAAATACACTAGCGTTAATCCGGCCAGACAAACATGTGGAGGAGCCGAGAGAGAGAGAGGGTTTGACTTTGACTTGCGCTGAGAGGGGGCTTGTGTCAGTTCCACCTTTGCTTTATCTCATCAGCTCAGTATTAGCACATTGCATTTGCCACTCAAGTGTTTAGCATATATGTAAATTTTATAGCCCTCAACATGTTTGTCCCTGCTGACAGCCATGAAAATGTTTACCCATGAGTTTGTGTCTCTCTGTGTGTGTGTGTTGGACGTTCACTTTTTGGGGAAGTGCATCTGAATGATGCTCTGCAAGGTGTGAATGTGCGTGCGTGTACGTGTGTGATCACTCTTGGGTGTTAGTTTCCGTATGCGCTCTGATGATAAGCGAATGAGAGCTCCCTACAATAGAACACTTGAGTATCCGAAGAAAAGGGAATTGTGTTGGACACAAGATGGCGTGAACAAAAATCTGAAGACACCTTCTTTTGCTTTGAAAGGAATCTGCATTCATTCAAAGGCTTCTTTCTTCTTTAGGTACAATGGTTTGAAATTTCCTGAGCAAGTAGGCCTCTTCTTTACCCTTCAGTTGTAGAAGCAAGAGTGTTTTGTAGGTGCGAGACACGGGTGACCTTTCTTTGATAGTCGCTGTGATATACGATGGGCCTAAAAGAATAGTCTGTCCCGTGCTTTGCATTCAGCTGGCATGAAGGCTTTTTTTCCTCCTGCAAAAGCCACCTCGTAATGTTTTCTAATTCTGTTCTATTTTAAGAGCATTACAGCATTCTATTTTAACAGCGTCTGAGGATCGCACCACACATTCTCTATGTTAATGACCTTCACTGAAGGGCCACAAGAAAAATACAACATTCTTATAAAACTTCTTTCATGTTCACAGAAGATTTGTTAGATACTGTATACTTAGCATTATTAATATAGAAATAACACAATTTGATGTGTTGACTGTAACTGAATTTTTTTTTTCCCTCGAAAACACAAATTATTTAAATAGTTTGGTCCCCGTAACTTTTTTTTTAACTGTTCATATAATATGTTTTTCAATTTAAAGCATAATTTTACATTTGGCAATAAAAAAAGTAGTCCTGCACTTAATATTTTGTAGCAAGCACAGTCTTTGATCAAAATAGCTAGCATTTGTACTAGAGGTAAAATGTATGTGATGGATACAGTGATATGACTGTTTTGGTTATCCGTCATATCAGTCAGCGAGTCTTGTTTTCTGACCGTTGTGCATGTGAATCGATAATCAACATCAGAGAGTGTGATACATCATGTACAGCAGTTGTGATTCTGTGTAAATACGTTTAGACTGTCTCTGGCATTAAGTAGTCTGTGTAAACATTATTTTAGCAAAATTCAGAATTAAATTAAATAGTTATAAATAGTTATACCTCACAGGAAGTTCAATTATAATTGGAATGACAGGAAGAGGAATTAACTTGGATAACATTCTGGGAAACAGGTCTGTTTTTCCTTCCATCCATCCATCCATCTAGTTCTCCAGTACTTTTATATTTTTCTCGCTGAGCCATTTAGGCATTATGTCTCTAGAAAAAATAAATAGTAGTAGATGACTGGAGTCAATCACTTTGTGGCTCATATATGGTGGAAATAGGCACATCAAGGTCTCTGGAGATGGACTTACAGCCTTGAGATTGTCCATGCTTGACAATCCTCTCTTAAACCTCCCCAGATAATGGTATTATACAATGTCACATAAAGAAACAAGGCTTTTTCTTTATTCAGACTAGCTGGATGAGTGATTTTTTTTTATATATATAGGCAACTGATTTCTTCTTGGCTTTTTAAGCATACCAAAGAAAATTCTATGTAGATTAACTTTTAATTAACCATTTTCCTTGGAGAAATGTCATATTATCTGAAAAGTGCACACATACAAATGAACTATGGACCCTTCAATGTATTGAACAAAGTTGAAAGAAGGTTTGAGTTAGTTGAAAGAAATTGAGAGAAATGTTTCAAACTCACGTACAAGACCATTTTGAATGTGACATTCCACATTTACAAGCTGCTAAAGACCTTGCTTATTAACAACATGCCTGGGATTTGGTACCTTCACAGAAAGGTAGGCTACTAAATGGGTCTCAAGAACACAACACTGTTAGTACTGTCCTTGTAAAAATCTGCACAAAAACCATTTCAGCACCTTTTCAGTTGGAAAGTCTCTACTTACTCCGCAAAGAAAAACTCAGTCCTCAAACGCAGCGGCAAGAGATTAAAACATTAAATGAGTTTGGACTTAACTACCCTAGATGACATAATTAAAGATATTTATCCCAGGTTAAAAAAGTACACTTCCATAATGTACTCAAAGTGCACTATTTTCACACACCAATTTTGTACTTAATATGCTAAAAATGATTCTTTAGCACTTCTTAAGATAAACTTACGATCAACTAAGTGTACTTAACTGTGCTATTTTGGGACACCATGAATATGAACTAAAATGCGTTGGTTGGTCTTAAGTTTATCTTAAGAAGTACTAAAGAATCATTTTTAATATATTAAGTACAAAATTGGTGCGCGAAAATAGTGCATTAGTGCGTTTAAGTACATTATAACCTGGGATCGGAAAAATAACGACTGCGCTCGAATAGATTTCCAAAATCTCTGTCTTCCATTGGTCAGAGAAACAGATAGCCACAGCCTAATCTCACGTTACTGGTCTTGTTGCTATGTCAAGCTTGTTTGGGATAAACAAATAGGGCAATGTTTTGTTACAGCCACAGTGTTTATGCTCACTTTTTTTTAAAAGGGGGATTTATCTAAAAATCTTTTTATTTTACACCTTTTAAAAGAAAAAGTTATGTACATAAATGTAGATAAAAATGATATATATTTCTATACTAACAGTTAAATATTCTTTGGGGTCCTCTGGTGGGTGTTGAGCTGGAAGCTTCCACAGAAACCTGCAAGCCTTGGTTGCAAATACATCATTGCTAATTGCTTAAACCAATCAGTGCCAAACATATTGAATGTAATCAGGCTGAAGCACTCGGATTCAAAAAATCCTCATCAGGCACCGTTATCTGAATTTCTCTTCATGAGCAAAAGCTCAACAGCGTGTGTGTAGAGTCGTGTAGGTGCGCGTGTTCCTTCTTCCTAGTGTCTTTTGGAGGTTTAGAAGATCATGATCAAGTGAGATGAGGACGAACAGAAGGAGTGATTACTGGAGATCACAGGCCCAGTGTAGAAGAAGGATTACGGCTCAAAAAGCAGTTTACACTCCTCTGCTCACAACTCAATTTCTCAAGGCACTGCTTTCTAACGATTGGACTTACACTCAAGGCCACGCGTTGGCAGTCACACTATCCAAACAAACACATAGAGACACGCGCATGCACACGCCACATTTATTAATAGCCGAAACAGCTGCGGATCCTCTGGCTCACACCCGAGGAGAGGAATTCCCAGCATTCAATGGACAGAAGTGTGTTAATCTGCGATTCTTCACCATAGGCAGAAGACAGATGGATTCCTTCACTCTTTCACTTTTCTCTGCGCGTGCGATGGGATCAGCTAGCGAGAGGCACGGGTATCCACCGCTAATTAAAGGTGGTGGGTGGGAATTGGAGGGATTGCTGGACAGATGGACTGCCTTCACCAAGGAGCCAGGGATCTTTGAACCCGGACTACGGAGCATATTTAATTAAAGCTCCAATTGTCCCAACGGCATGAAGATTTTTTATGTGAACACTGACCCCATTGTCTTTCTCAAGTTTCGGTATGAGCTCAGAGGTGTTGACTTCTCTGAATGCGATGTTAGGAATATTCAAATATTTTTTTTATAAAGATCTAACATGCATATAAAACAGGCCTACTGTATGCATCCAACAGTCTTTTAACCTTGGGTTAATATCTTTTAAACCCTAGTTTATGGGCCAATTTAACCCTGGGTAAAGGAATAACCAGACATATTGAGAGCAGTTTAGCCTCGCTTTTTAAGGTGTTAACCCAGCGCCAAACATTTATATTGCAAAACAACTTTTATCATCTGAGAGAAACGTGTTAAAGATTGCGAACACTGACTATTTATTGGAGTGCTTTATTTAAAAAGAAGTCCCTTATTAAACCATCCTAAGCTGATATGTAGATATAAGATGCTTTTAACTGGTTTAAGTTGGTCTCCAATGCCTGGCCAAGCTGGGGTTTTTTGCCAGTTTAGTTCAGCAGCCAGTTGCTTGCCCAGCCTAGCCACCTGAAAATAGCCCAAAACCCCTCTAAAAATATCAACCATCTTAGATTGTTTTTTTCCCTAGAAAAATTAAGGATCTCACCCAGAACAGATTTGCATAGCAACATGTGCTTATCACATGTTGTATTTGTCCACTCAGTGTTTTAAAAATTATAAATACACAAATAAGAGTGTTAACTACGAATATGGTGTGAAATAGCAAAAATCTATTTTAGTATCATAATATAATCACCGGTAAACCCAAAAATAAAAAATGTATTAAAGGTTGGTCTAAATGATACAACGCAATAAAAATCTTTGCATCTAGCTAATTGTTGCTAGCTAAACGCCCTTCTACTTCATAGTTATTAATCTTTAAGAAAATCGTAGAAATTTAAAATTTAAAATCCCAGAGCAGTCAAATTTCACTGAAATTGACAATATGACAACTTTCACCTGTCCTAACTGGTGTTTGGTTGCACAGTACCTTGTAGCAACAGTAAACCTGCTAAACCTGTTTCAAACGAACCCCTTTTGTTTACTGCACCATGACTGATGACCGAACATATCTAAGTGGCACAACTCTGGTTTCTATTAGCTCAGTTGTTTAACTAGTGGAAAGGAAGTGAAAGTTTTCTGCCATGGGGTAAGAGCTTTTCAAACTAACCCCCATTTACTTCTGACCACTCCATTACAGGTGTAGAGAGGGTAAAGAAAAGCAGAACACCGGGGGATGACATCCAACCTCTAGATACCAGGCTAATCCATCTATTCCAACCCCATTCTCTCCCTGAATTATCACCTTTTGACATCATTTTTTAAAATCTGCTGTCAAAGGAGTGTGGGATGTACAATACGGGGAGGATGAGGAGTAGAAGAAGAAGAAAGAGCTATAGAGAGAGAGTGAGCGTGGGTGGGGGAATCTCCTCTTAAGTCCTCAGCCTCAGCTATGATTAATGACCCAATGCACCTCAAAGTTCATAAACTTCCCAACCCGCTGATAGTTTATACAAG
>JAFVLL020028308.1:0-28419 GCA_021397915.2 Tor tambroides
TTCAGACTTTTTATTGCAATTCTGAGTTTATATCTCACAATTCAGACTTTTTATTGCAATTCTGAGTTTATATCTCACAATTCAGACTTTTTATTGCAATTCTGAGTTTATATCTCACAATTCAGACTTTTTATTGCAATTCTGAGTTTATATCTCACAATTTAGACTTTTACTGCAATTCTGAGTTTTTATCTCACAATTTAGACTTTTTATTGCAATTCTGAGTTTATATCTCACAATTCAGACTTTGTATTGCAATTCTGAGTTTATATCTCACAATTTAGACTTTTTATTGCAATTTTGAGTTTTGTCGCACAATTCAGACTTTTTTTTATTGCAATTCAGAGTTTATCTCACAATTCAGACTTTTTCCCTTGCAATTCTGAATTTATATCTCACAATGTAGACTTCTTTATTGCAATTCTGAGTTTATATCTCACAATTATTTATTGCAATTCTGAGTTTGTATCTCACAATTCTTTTAATTCTCAGAATTGAGAGATATAAAATCAGAATTGCAAGAAAAAGTCAGAATTCTGAGATAAAGTCACAATTACCTTTTCATTCATTCATTCATTCATTCATTCATACATACATACATACATTAATTAATTAATTAATTAATTCATTCATTCATTCATTCATTCATTCATTCCTTGATATAAGCAAACAAACAAAACGAATAAATAAATCTTTTGTGTTCTACAAAAAAAGAAAGTAGTCATACAGTTTTGAAGCAACTTGAGGCAAAGAAAATGATGGCAGAATTTACCAGTTCAGTACCATAATTTCTATGGGGTCAGCTCTCACTTTTTAAGGACAATCAGCGAACAGTCGGTTAAGAAGCTCATTATATTATGGGCTCTCTGCTGTACGGTGTGCACATTTCCAAGGTCTTTCTAAGGTCAGTTGCCATTCAAAATCCTTTAAAGGACATTCCGTGGTCATTTGAAGATCCATTACAACGTTAAAACTCAAGAGGGAAGATCCTGTGCGGGTCAATACGCGATTGATGTTCAATTCACGTCTCATCGTCAGAAAGTCACGACCCGCACCTCTGGCTTTTACAGCTCCTCGCGCTCCTGGAAACATAACTCCCGGGTCAATATCACACCCGCAAGGCACATCGACAATGCTAAATCATATCGATTGATGACCGTAACGCTTTTCTGAGGGGCAGATTATGGTATAATCTACAGCACATCAGATTATGAAATTAGAGAGAATTAATCCGCGCAGTGCATGCACAGTCCTACAAGTCATCAATCCTGCAGTCAAGCGGTGAGTTTTGACCTTCATTCGGTCTCAGCTCAGGAGGAGGCTGCGTGCAGTAGATGCTGATCCAGCAGTGCTGCCTCAACACCATCACAAGTGTAAATGCTACATCAATTAACAAGAAAAATGTGTGTGCGCACTTCTGGTATTACTAGAGTTATGAAAAAGTCTAAAAGACTGAGACCACAGATCAGGATGCATCCGGTTTTCATTTTCTGACTTGTAAATGCTTTGTGTTTATTAATATTTTAATTATTAATATGTTTATTATTTTAACACTGAAAATATTAATAAAACAACAATTAATGCACTAAATATATAAAATAGTACACTAAAATTATTTATACATCTCAAATTATGCTGATATTTTATAGTCATAAAATAATAAAATTATGCAATTTAAATGAATTTATTACAATAATAAATCTCTGTGTGTACTGACACTTAAATTGTTTATTTACTTACATCTCAAGTTATGCTGATAATATATATATATATAATTTGCAACACATTTTAATGATACCTTTATATATACAACTTTATTGATTTAATTATATTAAGTAATATACTATTTTAGAATTTGAGTGAAATGTTTACCTGGTAAATATGTTTTAGTGTGTGTGTGTGTGTGTGTGTGTGTGTGTGTGTGTGTGTGTATATATATATATATATGTGTATATATATATATATATATATATATATATATATATATAAATTAATGTTTATATATAATAATATGTACACACACACACAAACAATAAAACATACATTTCAGAATTTCATTTTATGACATTGGTTATGTCACCCTTTTACTTTACTGCACTTAAGTTTTTGTTTGTTTGTTTGTTATTGCTAGATGCTTTTCTGCAGGATGTTGAACTGTTTGTATTCGAGCGCCATCTAGTGGACAGAAGGCGCAAAGACAACCACCACATACATATCATGCAATAATACACATTGCACTACAAGAAGTGGGTCCCGCGTCATTTATTGCTCAAATGATGGGTGTTTACACATTTAACATGTTTTAAATGTGTACAGGTGCACAGACAAAGACAAGGACAGATACAATTCTCTGTTACACATATATTTTGAAATTGAAAATGGACATAAAAGCAATAGACTATAACACATAGGCCGCCTAGGAGACAACAAAATGACAGCATAAGGACAACAGCAGAAAACAGGATGCATCACACATGCCAACACCAAACAGGGAGTCCGACTCCATGCGGAAAACACCCTCTGGCCTCTCATGACATGCAGCTCCTGCTACTGCTGATCACAATCACACAAACAAAGCTGACTGTTATCACATTACACAGAATCAGGAGACGAAGACAGCCTTGACAGAAGAACAAAAGTGTGTTATTCACACACAGATCACATTCAGATAAACACAATGAAATAAAACAGCTTGTAGCATCTTTAAGGAACTTAATCTAAAAAGCAGATAAAAGCAGCTTCCTCATGTGATCAGAACTAAACATCAGAGGGACGTACAGCCATTCACGAGTATCTCTGTGTTATATCAATTGAAGTACATTATCACTGTTAAATTAACCATTATCATGTGGGCAATCATAAGCTGAACCCCCATTAAATATGTAAAATATTAAATAAGTAATGTCATTAAACTTTCAGTTATGTTAAAGTGTGTGTGTGTGTGTGTGTGTGTGTGTGTGTGTGTGTATAGATTCATTCAAAAACACTGATTCATCCAGTAATGAAACAAGTAAATCTTCAGTGAGTCATTGAATCATTCCATTCATAAATTCCATGAGATTTTGTTTAGTTGTCTAATATTTTTTCTTCAGAATTGTGAGAGAACTACAACCTTCATTTAAAAAAAATAAATAAAGATATCCAGAATCGTGCAGCTCTATTTTGCACACAAACAGCTCTTTATCAAGTTCAGTTTTTATGTATCTGGCTGATTTTTGTTCATGGTATTCAACAGCAATTAAATGTTTTGCACAAAGAGACACAGAATAAATATGTTTGATATCTAAATGTTTGACTTTTTTTAACCACATTAGGATTCGAAACTGGGAATCGATAAGAATCAGAATCAAAATTGGAACTGATCAAATTCAAACGATACCCAACCCTATATATGCATACTACACACACACACACACACATACACACACACACACACACACTGTATATATTATATATATCTATATAATTGTATTATTTTAAGAGTTAAAAATAAATAATTGCTATATAGTTAATGGAAAAGAAATGGTGCTTCCAATAAGCTGAAGTGCTAAACCTAAAGAAATATCACCTAAAAGTAACCCTAACCCTTAAAAATGCCACTTCACAATGTGTCGATACATGTAAAAAATGCGATATTACAATCTGAAATGTAGCTTGCAGAACAACAAAGCAAAAAGATTTTTAATCATTAGTCAACACAAGTGCAGCTATACCCCTTTCATTTCAATGTGATGTATTACTTCAAAGGAGGCAATTTCTTCTCATTTTGCAAGAAAAATAACCGCAAAACAAACACAGTTTCAGTAGTAGTACATATCTCAGCAGAAGAGGATCAGCCACCTGCTGCTATATTATACTGTGCTTACTGTAGAAAGGGCAAAATAAACAGATCTGCAAGTCAGGCCACAGCACACCACAACACAACTGCTTAAAATGCTCGATGGCTTGCAAAAATACATTAAGAAAAACAAAATACATAAATATGAGTCCAAGCTGCAGGTGAAGAGGAAGCTGAACAAAATGCTTTGCACTCAAAAACAGCATCTGAATTAGATGAAAAGTTATATTTCAAAATATCCAGCGACCAGATGATTAGGAGCTTCTTTTTAAAATGTGTATTTACAAGCCTTCAGGAACACCTCTAAATCTGCTTCAGAGCCAGCTGTGGGAATAAAGGAAAATGTGATGCTTTAGTTTAATTACATATAATTAATTGAAATGGTTACTAGTTATACACAATGCTGTTTTTTCCCCTCCAGAACCCACTCATAACTGCTCCTGACTACATATTTTAAATAGTATAGCCTATTTATTCTACCATTCAAAACTTTGGTGCACTTTTATTCAGCAAGAATGTATTATTAAAAGTTATAGTAAGATTTTGTATCGTTAGAAAAAAAAAAAAGTTATATTTTAAACGAATGCTGCTCTTTTTTAAAAAAAAAACGGTCTATTCTAAAGAATCCTGGAAAAAAAAAAAAAAAAAGTATCACGGTTTCCACAAAAATATTACGCAGCGCAACTGTTTTCAACATTGACAATAAGACAACATTGTTTTTTTGAGCAGCAATTTAGCATATTAGAATTATTAGGCTGGAGTAATGGCTTCTGAATATTCAAGCTTTGCCATCACAGGAATAAGTTACATTGTAAAATAAATTAAAATAGAAATCAGTTTTTACTGTTTTTACTGCATATTGATCAAATAAATGCAGCCTTGGGAAGCATAAAATTTAAAAACAACAGTGCATATTATATTATATTATATTATATTATATTATATTATATTATATTATAGTTAACTGTTCTGGAAACATTTTAATGGTTTAAAAATTCATATTTGAATGCTTTTTACTAAACATTGTAATATTTACACACGTATATGTATATATATATATATATATATATATATATATATATATATATATATATATATATATATATATATACACACACACACACACACACACACAGACATACATACAGAGATGGCCAAAATTATTAGAACACTAGTATTTTATAAAATCTGCAGTACATATACATACAAGGAATAAATACTTTAAATATATTTGATTTAGTTAACAAATAAACAAGAGGAAAAAACAGTGCGATAGCACATAACGTAGCCTATATATGCTGAGTTTGTTCATTTTTGTGATATGCTTAATTTGTTCACAGAAAGGAAACTCGAATGGCAGAAAGCGACATCCTATTTGTTTTCTTTATTTTACAAATGCACAATGTTTTGTTTTCATTGTGAGTATACACAAATAAAAGTAGACCTTTTACAGTGTTGCATTATTAAGACGACAATAAATGCAGAGTGTTTTAAGTTGATTCTGCTGGTATAAGGAAACAGTTGAAGTAATCGCGCTGGCGCACACACACAAAACATATCAGTTCCAGCATTGCTAACTTGACAGCGAAGTTGGTACTTTATCAAAATAAAAAACAGTGAACCAAACATCAGCGCGCCCGCCTCTGTGTCACCGTTGGAGCGCGACTGAAATACAAAGCCTATAATTTACATAATAAATAATAGTTTTGCATTCAGATACATCGCAAATATGGAAATATTATGGAATATTTGGATTTGTGCCGAATGAGAGAGGTAGGATACACGAGCACAAAGCTCCATTTCACAAACAGTTGAGTATGCAAGCCTTTAAAGTATACTCCTTTGTCAGTAAGAGACACGTTCAGAATCAGCATATGGTCACTGTCTAGTGGGCTTTGTTATCAAGTGTGCAACTCGCATTCGCTACTCTTCTGCTGGCGGTTACACTATATTGCCAAAAGTATTGGGTCGCCCCCTTCTAATGAACAGGTTTGACTACTTTAGTAATTTCAATGAGTACAGATCTTAATGTTAAACACCAAACACCAATGACTTGTACATATGGAATTTTTTGATCATTTTAGACACTTCAAAACTGTTGCAACAGAGATGGAAATACAATTTTTAAATACATTAATTATGTTCCCATCGTTGTTGCCACAGATTTGGAAGTGCATTTTCTGTTCTAAAGAATGGGGTGTCCCAATACTTTGTCTGGGTAACTGTCATTCTCGTCGACGTTGGTGTTTGTTGATGAGTCTTTTTGTCAGTTGCATTTACAGTCACACCAGGGTATTCAAACTGGGATTAGGACTTGGTTTTATGTGAACAAGTCAGTTCTTCCACATAATGAATCAATCATTTTCTTTTTGAACCTTGCCTTATACACAGAGGCACTGTCATGTTAGAATAGAAAAGGGTCCTGTCCAAACTGTTGCTATAATATTAGAAGCACACAATTTCATAGAATATCATTATCATTATATTAAGATTTGTACTCATAGAAATTACTAAAGTAGTCAAACCCGTTCATTAGAAGGGGGCGACCCAATACTTTTGGCAATATACTGTATCAAACAGCGTTGCATTACTGCGGGCGCCCCCTTCTGGATTGAGGGTGAATTGCCTGTATTCATTGTAAGGCCTCAAAAAATTTAAATTTCGAGTAAATCAGAGTAGCTCACCTTCTGCGCAGCTTCTGCAAACTGCTTGGCCCCGTGCAGCAAGTGGCTGGTTTTATCGTCAGCCCTCATCAGACGCTCCCCGCGTTCACTCAGAACCTGACTGGCCCTTCGCATCACGTTCCCCATCTTCCTCACCGCCGGAGGAGACGGGCTGCTCCTGCTCCTGCTCCTGGATGCTTTAACAGCTGCTGCTGTGGAAATATTCACAACCACACATGAGCATCATGTCAAGTTCCAAACATTCTTTTATTTGACACATTTACTGTATAGGTTACTAAACAGACTTATTTTAAATAATAATACAGAATAATTTAGTATCGGTGGAAGTTTATCTATCCACTGTCTGCTGCTGCTCTGGAACATGGTCTAGGATCAGTTTTTCAGTTTAATGCTTTACTATCAGTGTGATGGAAAACAAATATTACAGATCAGCAACTGAAAGCGTGGTTTTAGATCTTTTGATCTAATGTGAAGTAAGCTTGCTTAATTTACTAATGAACATGAAAGAGGATAACAGAAAATGATAGGAGCAGGTTTCGTTTATGGATTGCCATTATATACACTTGAAACTTCTGCTATGCCATTAACTAATCTCATTAATTGCAAAAAATAGACATGGCAGTCTATGACTAGGGCTGAGGTGTGTGGACTGGTACTGTGCATTTTGCGGCTCCAGGGCAGCTTGGCACCTCTCCCATTCATTACACACCATTCATCCATGATCCGCTGTGAAGGCTGGTGCCATTTCACTCATCTCCGCTCCTCTCCCCCTCCTCAACGCCTGTCTTTGTGTCCCCGCGCATGCCTTCATCAGAACAAAGTGGCCTCTGAACTAATCGGGCCCTCTTTGCAATGGAACCATTCTCTGGCGCTGCCGAGAGATCTATCAGAGCACTACAAACAACCTCCCGCCGACAAAGCGCCCTCTCTTCCTGCCTGGACCCTGACTGATGTGACCCACACAACGACACAGACAGGACAGGATGGAAATGAACGCAACTGCCTAAAAGATGCATTTCTAATACACTGCTCAGGGGTCAATGACATTATGTTCCTCTCTTTTTTCTAATAATTTATTAAAAAATAAATTTAAACTGCAATTCATTTATGTGACCATGGACCACAAAACCAGTAATAAGGGTCAATTTTTCAATTAATAAATATGAATAAATAAGCTTTCCATTGATGTATGGTTTGTTAGGATCAGACAATATTTGGCGGAGATACAACTATCTGAAAATCTGGAATCTGAGGTTGCAAAAAAATCAAAATATTGAGAAAATCGCCTTTAAAGTTGTCCAAATGAAGTTCTTAGCAATGCATATTACTAATCAAAAATTAAGATTTGATATATTTACAGTAGGGAATTTACAAAATATCTTCATGGAACATGATCTTTATTTAATGTCCTAATGATTTTTGGAATAAAGGAAAAATCAATAATTTTGACCCATACAATGTATTTTTGGCTATTGCTACAAATATACCCCAGCGACTTAAAGACTGGTTTTGTGGTCCAGGGTCACATATTTTGGATACACCTTTTCAATGAGGAGCATGTTTATTTATTTATTTTTATTTATTTATTTATTTTTTTAATTTCCTAATTAATTTGTTTTATTTATTTATTTATTTATATAGTAAGAATATATTATATATTTTGAGTAAGAATTATATTGAGTAAGAATAAGAAGTATTATTATTGTTATTATTAGGAAAAAAATATAAAAACATTCTTGAAAACAAATGATGATAATTAGAAGAAAGTAAGCATTGTTGAAAATAAATATTTAAAAATATCAATAATAGAAGTGACTGAGTGAAGAAGTGATTATTATTATTATTATTATTATTATTATGCACTGAGATTAAAATTAATTATTCCTGAAAACAAATCCTTAATTAATATTATTAATAATAATGATAATAATAATAATAATAATTATTATTATTATTATTATATCAAAATAAAACCTAATAATTAACATTATTAATTTTATTTTTTATTATTACTTTATTTTAAAAAAATGAATTATTGATTAAAAGGCATACTTATATATATATGTGTATATATATATATATATATATATATATATATATATATATATATATATACACATATATATATCTGTAATAATAATAATAATCCGTTTTCTTGATGGTTACACCATAATTCAATTTGAATATTTGTTTAAAAATGGTATAAATGTTTTTCAAAACCATATGACACAAATTTAATCAACGAATTTGGAAAACAAACAAACACACACACGTCTGGTTTGCTATCCTTGTGGGGACTCTCCATAGGCGTAATGGTTTTTCTGCTGTACAGACCGTATTTTATATTGCCCTACACCAACCCTACACCTAAACCTACCCCTTACAGGAAACTTTCTGCATTTTTAGATTTTCAAAAAACTTCATTCTGTGTGATTTATAAGCTTGTTTACCCGTTTAGGTCCCCACCGTGACATGAGTCCCCATGAGTCTGTGTGTATTCAGGTTTAAGTCCCCACCGGGATATAAAAACAGGTACACACACACACACACACACACACACACACACACACACAATCCTACTTACCTTCTCGCTGTGGCCGACCCTGGTTTGCTGTCATACTGTTCTTCATTCTGTTCAAAAAAATCTTGCAGCGGTAGATAACCATATTAACAGAACAAGCATCTGAAATATGGAAAAGACAGAAAGAAAGAAAGAAAGAAAGAAAGAAAGAAAGAAAGAAAGAAAGAAAACAGGGCTTTATTTTGTTATAGTTCTCAGGTTCTCCATACAAATTCATTCTGCAAAGAGGTCAATACAGCGATCTGTCTTTCTCAGCCCACTCACCTCCCATTAGCTTCTGCTGACAGTTGACAAAGCTAGTTTGGCTTGGAGCTCCAGGGCTCTTCTTGTTCTCCGGAGCGCCTGCTGTCTTCTGGTCTGCAGGGGATGCTGGGTTGGCTTGGGCAAGCTTGGCCTCCCAGTAGTTTTGACAAGCATGGTACAGAACCTGCACAAACATGCATTTCTCTGCAGCTGAGCTGGCCACCCATTGATCAGTGGTGCGGTCGAACACTAGGTCGAACTCAGGAGTGTCCTGAAAATATGCATTCGGTCAGAATAACGGACTATACTGGAAAATAAAAGCTGCATTAAGAAGGATGGTCACCTTATCGGGGTTGATGCCATTGACCTGCCGCAGCTGCTCCACGGACCACTGAGACCTTTTAGCAAGCTGTCTTGTGCCTCGATACCTCTTAACTTTAGTGATGAGGACTTGAGCTGGTCTGCTGTTAGTAACTACATGGAAACAATGACGTCTCCATCAAACTTTAAGAACACATGACTGCTCGACAAACGATTAAACTAGTAACTAGTTTAGATACTTGGCGTTTATGAAGACACACATTACCTGACAGGCAGAGGTAGGTTAAGTAGTCCCTCTTGCCACCTGCTTTGAGGAAGGACAGTCCTTTCCTCTTCGTCCTCCTCCTCACCTCAATGGCTACCAGTAACTTTTCATCTCTTGGGACAAAGATCTCACGGCTGATGGCTGACTGAATGTTCATCTTCAAAATGCCTTGTATAAATGTTTCCAAAAAACATGAACAAAACATATTTTTGTGCCCAACAGGAAATATTGGAACACAGAATTTGTACCAATTACCATTATAAAACATAATATTAATATTTACATTTCTGCTGTTTCATATTATATATATATATATATATATATATATAAAAGTTCAAAATTACAGCAATATATATACAGACTTGGTCAGAATTGTTGGTAACGTTGGTAAATATGATCAAAGAAGGCTGTGAAAATAAATGTGCATTTCTAATCCTTTTGATCTTTTATTAAAAAAAAAATAAATAAATAAATAAATCACAAAAATCTAAGCTTTCATTGGAGAATAAGAATTTAAAATGGGGGGAAATATCATTATGAGATAAATGTTTTTTATCTCAGATACATTTTGGACACAATTATTGGTACCCCTAGAAATTCTTATGAGTAAAATATCTCTGAAATACATTCCCATTCATATTCACAATTTTGAGCACTCCAGGGTGATTATGAACATGAAATTATCCAGCCATGGCTTCCTGTTTCACAGAAATATAAATAGGAGGGAAAACAAAACAAAGTCCAAATTCCCTTAATCATCCATCCCAATGAGAAAAACCAAAGAATATATTTCTGATGTGCAGCAAAAGATAATTGAGCTTCACAAATTAGAAAGTGACTTTAAGAAAAGAGCTAGAGCAGTGAAAATTCCCATTTCCATCATCAGGGCAATAATCAAGAAGTTCAAATCAACAGAAAATGGTATGAAACTGCCTGGAAGAGGACGTGTGTCTATATCGTCCTAATGCACGGTGAGAAGGAGAGTTTGAGTGGCTAAAGACTCTCCAAGGACCACAGCTGGAGAATTGCAGAAAATAGTTGAGTTTCGGGGTCAGAAAACCTTAAAAAAAATTATCAAACAGCACCTACATCACCAAACACTCAAGATGGGTTTGGTGAACACAGGGATAAAAAGTAACCCATGTGATCTGTGTAAATATACTGCAGTATTTTTGATGTTGTGGGCCTATATTTCTGCTGGAGGTCCTGGACATCCTGTTTAGACACATGGCATCACTGACTCTATCAAATACCAACAGATAAAAAAATCAAAAAGTGACTGACTCTGTTAGAAATCTTATAATGGGCCATGTTTAGATCTTCCAACCGGACAATAATCCAAACACAAACCTTAAAAACGACTCAAAAATGGGTCACTGAGCACAAAACTCCTATACTATTTTGGCAAATGGAGGTTTCAAAAAGTATTGAATAAAAGGGTGCCATTAATTGTGTCCAATGTGTATTAGAGAAAAACATTTATTTCATAATAATATTTCCCCCCATTTGAAATTATTATTCTCCAATGAAAGGTTAGATTTTTGTGAATTTTTCAAATAATAGATCAAAAGGATTAACAATGCAGATTTATTTCCACAGCCTTCTTTGATCGTATTTACCAAGGGTACCAACAATTCTGACCACATGTGTGTGTGTGTGTGTGTGTGTGTGTGTGTGTGTGTGTGTGTGTATATATAGCTGTAATTTTGAACTTTGAGAAAAAAAAATAATCAGGAAAAAAAAGTATCACCATTTCCACAAAATATTAAGCAGCACAATGCTTTTAACACTGATAATAATAATAATAAATGTTAGAATGCAGAATTTGAGCCAATTGCCATTATAAAACATAATAAATTAATTCAACTGATTAATATTTCTTGGTCAAATCAATGGTTTAATGTTTACATTTCTGCTGTTTCATTAATCGTTTTGTGACAACTTACCCCAATTAGTGCGATAAAATACATACATACTATATATATTTATTTATTTATTTATTAGTGCTGTCAAATGATTAATCGCGATTAATTGCATCCAAAATAAAGGTTTTTGTTCACATAATATATGTGTGTACTGTGTATATTTATTAAATACAAACACATGCATGGATATATTTAAGAAAAATATGTTATGTTTATATTATATATATATTATGAATATAAATATGCATGTAGATATTTACAAATATATGCTGTATGTGTTTGCTTTTATATATACATAATAAATATACACAGTATATATTATAAACAAAAACTTTTATTTTGGAAGCGATTAATCACAATTAATCGTTTGACAGCACTAATATAATACTTTTTTTTTTTTTTTTTTTTTTTACATTTTTTACATTAAATACTTTAGAACAAAATAGTTCTACTGCTGTAATTTAACTTTAAATAACGTTTTTTTAAGTATCATGAAAAAAAGTTTCCACAAAAATATTAAGCAGCACACCGTTTTCAACGCTGATAATAATAATAAATGTTTCTTGAGCAGCAAATCAGCATATTAGAATGATTTCTGAAGGATCATGTGACACTGAAGACTGGAGTAATGATTCTGAAACTTCAGCTTTGCATCACAGGAATAAATTATATTTTAAAATATATTAAAATAGAAAACTTTTTTTCCTAAGAACATTAACATTTTTCTGAGATTTAAAATAATTTGAACAGTATAATGTATATATAGTTGCCAAGTTTAAGTTATGTATCTATATATTGAAATATTCACTTGAGTAATAAGTCACAACCAGCCCCAGTGTGACCAACAAAGTTAATAGATGTGATCAAAAAAAGCATTTAATATTGCATTTTTAAACAACGGACGTTTGAATGTTAAATTGTTTTTATTAAAAAGTTAAGACATTTCAAATCTAAATGACACGTTAGCTCACCGTTGCTCTAAAAGTTTTCCAAACACAAAACAACTTTGTGAATTCCTAAAACCGAACAAATCTTTGAATAAATATATAAATCAACACACCTTCTGCTTCCTCTTCCTGTAACTTTCTTCCTCCCTCGAGCCCTGAAGAGCGGTGAGAAGTGTCCAGCAGCCCTGTCTGTGTCTGCGCCTCAAGCCATCTTTATCCCGCATCTACTGAGAGACTGTTGGGCGTGTGGCAAGCCCCGCGGAAAACCCGCAGGCTGTGTGCTATATCCTAGTGAGCTGCCTACTGAGAAAGCACTTTAGGGATCATACAGGCGTCTGAGTCAGCTGAACTCAAACATGCTGTCTAGTTTAGCGGCTTGTACTTGAGACAGAGCCACACACACTCAAACACAAGCGCGTGCGCACACACACACACACCGAAAACTGTGACTTGACTTGACTTGACACTTGATTTTATCAACAGCTGAATGAATTGATATGAAACGTGTCTTCATTTAAGAGTTGAAACACAGTGGGTTATAAGGTACTCCAGCTGATATTTTTTTTCTTCCCCTGGAATCACTATAAAGAATTCTTTAGCATATCATCTTAACTGAACTTCATAAATTGTGAATAAATACACAATTCAATGAATAAACGAACGAACAAACAAACAAACATGAATAAATTGATAAATAGGGATTTATATGCCATTTACATCTAATGATATAATAAAATATGTAACCTAGGCAGTATAGATTTTTTTATGTTTTTTTAAAGAAGTATCTTATTCTCAACAAGGCTGCATTTATTTGATCAAAAATACAGTAGAACAGTAATATTGAAAATAGTATAATGTAAAAACTAACTTATAAATAACTTCTTTTTAATATATTTTAAAATGTAATGTGATGGCAAAACTGAATGTTTACCAGCCATTACTCCAGTCTTCATTGTGGGGTTATTACAGTGCCTTGCGAAAGTATTCATACCCCTTCATTCTTTCACATTTTGTTATGTTGCTGCCTTATGTTAAATTGCTTTATATTACTTTTTTCCCACATCATACTACACTCCATACACCATAATGGCAAAGCAAAAAAACAGGTTTTTAACATCTTTGCAAATGTATTAAAAATAAAAAACTTGATGATTCCATTGCGTAAGTATTCAAACCCTTATCTTGGACCGTTGAAATTTAGCTCAGGAGCATTCATATTGCTTGTAGATGTTACTACACTTCAAGTGAAGTTAAGCTGTGGCAAATTCAATTGAATGGGTATGATTTGGAAAGGCACGTCTTAATAAAATGTCTAACAGCTGATAATGCATACCAGATCAAAAACCAAGCCCTGAGGTCAAAAGAACTGCCTGTAGGGCTCAGAAACAGGTTTGCGTCAAGCCACACATCTGGGGAAGGGCTCAGAAAAAATTCTGCTTCATTGAAGGTTCACAGATTCATGTAGCCTTCATTATCCATATTGGAAGATGTTTGGAACAGCTAGAACTCTTCCTAGAGCTGGCCTCCTGGCCAAACTGAGCAACTGATGGAGAAGGGCCTTGTCTAGACTGGTGACCAAGAAGCTGATGGTCACTCTAGTTGAGCTCCATGATCATATGTGGAGATAGGAGAAACCTACAGAAGGACAAACATCACTGCAACACTGCACCAATCTGTGCTTTATGTCAGTGTGGCCAAACTCAATCCCCTCCTCAGTGAAGACACACAAAAACACACTTGGAATTTGCAAAAAAAAAGCACATAAAGGACCCTCAGACTCTGAGAAACAAGATTATCTGGTCTCATGAACCTCAATACCAAGCATCATGTTTGAAGGAAACCAGGCTCTGCTCATCACCTGCACAGTACCATCCCAAAAGTAAAGTGTGGTGGTAGCAGCCTCATGCTGTGGGGCTGTTTTTCAGCGGCTGGGACTGAGGAACTCATCAGCGTAGAAGAAAAGCTCAATGCACCAAAATATTGAGGTAGCCTTAATGAAAACCCAGTCCAGAGCATTCAGAACCTCAGACTGGGCAGAAGGTTCACCTTCCAGCAGGACCCAAAGCACACAGCAAGAGTGGCTTATAGACAACTCTATGAATGTCCTTGAGTGGCCCAGCCACAGCCTGGGATTGAACCCAGTTAAATATTTCTAGAGAAACCTGAAAATGTGCGTCTGCCCCCATCCAACCCGACAGAGCTTGAGAGGTGAAGAGAAGAATAGAAGATAATTGCCAAATGATGATGTGCAAAGCTTGTCGCATCATACCCAAAAATACTTGAGGCTGTAAAGGTGCTTCAGCTAAGTACTGAGTTAAGTGTTTGAATACTTATTTCAGGTTTTTTTTTTAAAATAAATTTACAAAGTTGTGACAGTTCTGTTTTTGCTTTGTCATTATGGTGTATGGAGTGTAGATTGATGTGGAAAAAAAGTAATTAAAAGCAGTTTAACGTTATGCTTTAAAGGCGTAAATGAAGGGGTATGAATACTTTCGAAAGGCACTGTATATAACTGAAACTAAAACTGAAAAATATAATAATAATAATAATAATAATAAATGGAACAATTCCAGTGAACAGGTGCTGTGACCCACCCTGATACCTAAATATGACTGCTTCAGTGTCACAGTGCTGATTTGGTGCTGAAGAAACATCAGCCTCTTAATATTTTTGTGGAAATCAGGATACATTCTTTCATGGTTATCTGATAATTGGATAGAAATTTCAAAAGAATAGTATTTATTTGAAATAGAAATATTTTGTAACATTATAAATATCTTATAAAAATATATTAGTAGAAGTAGTATTAATTACAAATAAATAAATAAATAAAAAATGACCCCAAACAAGCAAGTGCAATTTACCAGCTTAACACACATAACAAAAACAGTATCACTACTGGCAATATTATCAAAAGACAAGTGGATTTACATCAAAATACTGTTTATTTTGATAGAATGCATATTTGATATAACAACAAAACGTATGGAAAAATTTTACTCTTCCATTTTAAAAATGTATAGTATTGCTGAGCTGTTTGTTGGGTCACACCCCCCAGTTGAGAACAACAGCTCTAGTGTCTCTATTTGATGACTCATTATTGATGATTAAAGCTAAATCACCCCTCAGGGATTAATAAAGTTGTATCGTTTTCCATTTATTCTGATCAAGGCCCACAGCAAACTCTGCTTATAGCTGATACCTATATTACCTATATAGTCAGAATTTAAAAGCAATTAACAGAATGAGACAGAGCAGGCGGTCGATATCAATTTTAATGAAAAACACGAGGTTCATAAAAGAGGAACAGCTCTGTGTTCACTGAAGCCAAACATGAACAGACAAGCTGGAGTCCAGTTCTGATATATATGCACATACTGCAGACGTTTCCCTCTGACGCCTGATGAAGATCGCACTCTTCAGTTTATTGGCACATTCAAGGGTGAGGTAAGGAGAAATGTTAAGCACTTTTCTCTTGTCATCGTAAAGGCAGGGGGGTGTCATTTTTCAGGATTACTGTAAACAAATCATACAAAATTAATACAGAAAACAGGGACGTAACACAAAAACGATGGTATTAATTTAAAATGGCAATGTCTTTGTGACTGTACGGTTCATTAGTGCTATTATACATTAGAAAACAACATGACGAGTAACATGTTTCATATGCCGACTGCAGAGAATGCCACGTATGAAAAAAAAAAGTAAAGTGTTTCAACTTGGACAGAACTAAGAGGAGATCCAGTTGTAAGGGGTTTTTCTAACAGCCTCAGTGGAAAACATCCAGACTTTGTCTTTCATGCATGTTAAAGCATAAACTCGAATTCAGTGGTGATCATAGCAAAGAGTGCATTCAAATATGCAGTAGATTTCAGTGTCTATCATGCTAGTGCAGAGGAGAAACTAATGCCTCAAATGTATTGGAAAGAGAAGAAGGAAAAGGAATGGAAATGTCTGGAATAGTTCACCTAGAAACGAAAATTCTGTGATCCTCCACCATGATGTTCCAAACCAGTATGACCTCCATGGAAGACAAAAGGAGAAATTCTGAAGAATGTTCTGGGCTGTGTTTCTCAAAAGCATTGTAAACCTAAGTTGATCCATTGTCATCAATGGAGCTATGATCAACTTGGGCTTACAATGCTTTTGAGAAATGCAGCCCTGGTCGATCTTTCCAATTACAATCAATGGGAACTGAGGCTTTCAAGGTCCAAAAGGGATCATGAAAGGGATCCATACAACTATGTTCCAAGTCGTCTGAAGCTCAGGTCAGTGGTTATTCACTGATATCGTTCTCCTAAAACACTACCATCGGATCAAAGATTCAGTGAGTTGAGCTCGGTTGATTGAATCATTCAGACTGTTTTTTGTCAACTACATCAGTTAAGATCTAAATCAAATAAAGATTCATTCATGATTCAGACATTGCTACTCCACTCATGACTGTGGAAAGGAGAGCTAGGGCAGATATTAACATTTTTAAAGAATAACAACTTAAATTTCAATCTGTTCTTCACACTAAATTCAGAGGACTTGGAATATTTTCAATTTTCTGAAACTTTATGGTCTTTTGCGACTTTTTTAAGCTTAAAAACTTCAGTTTGCATCAGGGTTATTGACTTTAAATAAAAAAATACAATATAAAAAAAAATGTAAACTTATTTTATTACAGCTAGTTGCCAGGCAACATTTCCCATTTTCTTATTTAAAAAAAAAAAAAAAATACTAAAACCAAAGTATTTTAACTAAAATTAGAATGAAAACAAACAGACAGAACAAACAAATAACTAACTAAATAAATAAATAAAAACTCAAAATATGAATATGAATATATCAGTGATACTAAAATAACACTGGTGTCCATTCAATGTAACTGCATGTAAAAAAGCAACTAGTACAATTCTTCAAAATATCTATTTTTGTTCCACTTAAGAAAATCACATGAATTTGGAACAACATGAGGGTGAACAAAAAATGACAGAACTGATGTTTTTGGGTGAACCGTTCATGTGTGTTTACCAATGGTTATTCTCTTCGAATTAATCTATCTACATGCACTGCTCCCGTCAACTATCAACTCAATATTTGGCCACTTTTACGAGTGATGCAGATTGTGTTTTATCATCTAAATAATGTAAACATATGATATTTATGCTTAATTTATAAAAAAATTCAAAACTATTATTTTTAGGCAAGAAAACACATCTTATGTACCCTTCTGATTGTGAACCTCCAATTCAGCAGATTTTTGTCAGTCATACTATACAACCACAACTTGAGTCAATACACATCAGTCAATATGAAGAGTCTGCTGCTTTGGGAATTATCAAGATGCGAATGGTCAGAATTTCCAAGCTGCAACAAGTAGGATCATTACCACCATCTCATCGAGGTTAAGAACAATCCTAGTCTGGGGATGTAGTGGAGAGAGTAGGTCTCTTCAATGGGTGTGCTTCTAAATTAGGGAAAACAAGGCAAGGACAGGATCTCTGATGCACAGTGAACAAGGTCTGCTAAACTAAATTAAGGGAGTGATCGAGGGTGGTGCTGTGTGAGAGTTCATGTGTGTTTGTTATGACTCAGGGTTGTCCTCTGACATGTCATTCGCTTCATTTGGCCTGTACATGAACGTTAGCAGAAACAGAGCCACATCGTGGGAGCACCAATAGGCTGTGTGCGACGTCACCGCTGACCAATAGCGGCTCTCCACCAGGCCCTCCCTCAGCTCGAAGTCGATGCGTTTCTCGAGCTCAACTGCAAAACAGTCACAAGAACAATGTCATTGTCATGCGTTTTGAAGGTGTGGAGGTTTGATTTTCTACTCAAAAGCAAATTTGACAAATCATCGAAACTCCTTATGGAAGCCATTTCAACCTTAGAGTAAAAATAAATATCCAAACTGTGACTTTATTTCTCGCAATTACGACTTTAGCATAATTGCAATGTTGTATCTAACAATTTGAATTCATAACCACACAAAGTATCTTTACATGTTGCAAATTACAAATTTACCTCTCCGAATTGTTATTACATTTTGTAATGTGATTTTACATCTCAACATAACTTATTTTCGTAATTGTGACTTTATGTGCCATATGTGTAACTTTATTTCCTATAACTGCAACTTTATTTCATGGAACTGGGACTTTATATTTTCAAATTGTGAATTTATATCTTAAAGGGGTCATATGATGCAATTTCAAGTTTTCCTTTCTCTTTGGAGAATATATGCCCCTGCATATATAAGATCCCTGAAGTTGCAAAGACTAAAGTCTCAAAACCAAAGAGATATTCTTTATAAAAGTTAAGACTCGACCACGCCCCCTAAAACGCCTTGTTTAAACACGCCCCCACATGTCTACGTCACGGTGTGGGAAGATTTGCAAAACACTGCCCAAATATAAATGCAAAGAATGAAGGCGGAACTATTATTCTCGCTGTAGTATTGTTGCTGCCTCCGGTGGCATGTCCTGGAGATGCGGTGTTTCGTTGTGAATGCGAAAGTACTTTGTTTGGGCTTCCAAAAGAGGACACAACTAGAAATCAGTGGTTAAGTTGTATTTACAACACTGTTCCAGAAAAGTTCAACCCAAATATTAGAGTGTGTGCAGCGCATTTTACGGAGGACTGTTTCCTGAACCTGGACAAGTAGCCCAAAATGCTGGCTCGCACAAAGGCTGTTTCTATAAAGTGGGGCAGTTACAACTTTGCAAGGACAGTCTGGCGCTTCTGACTCACAGCCTGTAAGTATGTTTTCTTATTTAAAGAATTGGCCACTGACGATTCAAATGTGAGTTTTGAGCAGTGCAGAGTAGAGGTTGTTGTTTGTCGTTTTGTCGATCACAAATGCAGACATAGTGTTATGTTTACGTGGCGCAGCGCAATGCGACGCGTAAAAAGACCATATGAGTCATTATAATCAGTAATTAAAAAATAATGTTCTTTTTAGCAACGTCATATGACCCCTTTAAAATGTGATATACCTTTATATCTCGCAATTGCGACTTTGTTTCTGATAATTGTGACTTTATATCTGACAGAGCAATTTTATGATTTCACATTTTGCAGTTGCAACTTTGTTTTTCAAAACTGCAACTTTATATCTCACACTGTGACTTCATACTGTATCTAGCAATGTTACTTTATCTTGCAATTGTGACCTTCTTAAAATTGCAACTTTATTTCTTGGAATTGAGATTTTATATGTTCAAATAATAAATTCATGCCTTAAAATGTGACTGTGACTTTATATCTCGTAATTGCGACTTTGTTTCTGATAATTATGATTGTATATCTTATGGTGCAATTTCATATTCATGACATGATTTTATATCTTGCAATTGTGACTTTGTTTTTCAGAGCTGCAATATTATATCTCACACTGTGCAATGTGACTATATCTCGCAATTGCGCCTGTTTCTTATAATTGTAATTTTATTTCTTAAAATTCTGACTTTATATCTTCAAATTGTGAGTTTATAACTTAAGACATTTCTATATGTCTACAATTTGACTTTATAACTTGCAATTGTGATTTTGCATCTCACAATGTATTTTATATCTTGCAATTTGACTTTATGTTTGGTAACTTTATATCTCACAATGTTACTTAATTTCTTACTTTACACCTTATCTTACAATTACCTTTTTTATTTTTTACTCACTCAGATGTGGAAACATGTTTCCATTATAATAAAGGATAAAGTTATCAGTAAAAACAACTGTTTTCGGAAATATTAGCAGCACCAAACTGCAAAGATATAGTTTGTTTTCAAACAGGTTTTCTAAACCAAATTACTGAAATCATGAAATTATGAGTACTGAGAAAATGATTAAACTGCACAACGACTTCTTTGTGTAGATGGTTCTTACAGGATGAGTTATCCATAATGACAGAGGCTGATTGTGACATGCTGGTATCTCCTGTCTTCTCCTCGATTTTCTCCTCTGTCTTTTCCTCAACTTTATCGTCTAACTCCACTGGCCGGCCATCTTCCCCTTTCTCACAAGCCCCTCCTTCCGAGTCTGATGGCTCCTCCTCCACACCACCCACCTGTCCACTAGAGCGGGAAAATCTGGAGAACAGGATACCGCCAATGCCTTTACCTATACTTGCTGCTCCTGCAGAAAAAAAAACAAGTATGCACAGAAAAGGTTACATTTTAAGAGTCGTGAAGCCTTCTTATTTAAGAAATCAGGAATGCTTTGGCACATGCACTATTTGTATATATATATATATATATATATATATATATATGGGTCAATATCACTGTAGGGTGCCTTTTGGTGTCTTGTACATAAATAACTCATTTGCCATGATAACATAAAAATGATTATGAAAGGGTGTGTTACACTAGGCTAAGTTTTTATATTCATGACAAAAGCATTACTTGGCTCTTTAGATACATTTTCTAGATTTTTTTTAGATTTGTATAAGAGAATGCATGTTATTCTGCTATGGCCCATGCACTGCTCATTAAATTTGAATGATAGTAGAATATTGTCAAATCATAAAATTTTAAAATTTTGTTATCCTATTAATATTTTGGTAAATAAGAGATTACTCAATTTGAGTGTATTGATCATTTGGTAATAAAAACAATATTTTTATTTAATAAAAAAGAAGAGTTTGTCCATGTCCCTTGAATGGTTGTCCACCCTGTCGTATTGGGGAATCCGCCCCTGAAAAGGCCATCCACTTTATTGACATCAGGACAACAGATTTTTTGTCTCTTCAGTGGCGGGAATTTCAACGGCTGAGGTGAATAAGCTGGTGACTTTTCAACTGACAAATTTTCATTATCTGAGTTTGCTTACTTGCTTTGCCAAAGCTTAACATGTCCACCCTGTCACCATAAAATATGCCAGAAGTGATTAGAATACAGCATTTTTTTTTAAATATGTAAGTTTAAATATACTAAATTCTCTTCAACAACCTAAATATTAGCTAGTCACAGTTTGTTGTAAGCTAATATGCTAATTGAAGCTCAAAATGTCCACCCTGTCATTGTTCCAAAATGTCCACCCTGTCAGCCACTTAGACTCATGACACATATATGACACATGCTAAAAATCTAAAATGAATGGGATGGGGGAGGGGGTATATCAATGTGATTGAGAATGTGATTATATTATTTATTATTATTATTATATTATTTTTTTCGAAGTTGAATAAATGTTTCATTGTCATATTTTGTCAAGTTTTGTGTGTTCTACTTTGTGTCCACCCTGTCATCTTGATATCTTACAATAATATTTTAAATAATAATTCAATCATATCTATATAATCCAGTGTGTTCAATAGCTACGTGTGGGGGCAATAAATAAATGCAAAAACATAAATGCAAAAAAAAACGCATCCAAATATCACAGTTTTCTCAAAATAAGAAAAAAATACATGTGCAAATTGTATGAGTTTCTTTAAAAACACATGGTTTACATAAAATCTTAAAAATAAATAAAACATAAATACATAAAATATATTTATAATTTAAAAGCAAACAAATAACCCTGTTTAGGAAAGGGACATCACACCTTTCAGAAAATATAATTTGCATCTTAATTTTGCAATGAAAACATAACAGTAATATATATGTCCATGACAAGGTGGACATATCTTATGGTTTATGCTTTGAAAATTATCTAAAAAAAAAAATGTGTGGGAGCTCAGCTAATATGTTTCTATAGAACTTGAGTGTCTATTATTTATGACATGACAAAGCGAATGGGAAATTAAAACCAAAATTTTTGAGTATTGCGAGGGTTGAAAGGCACTCTATGGTGATATTGAGCCATATATTTATATACACACTGCCCGTCCAAAAAAAAAGTCACACACATTTATATTTCGTTGGACCGCCTTTAGCTTTGATTATGGCATGCATTCGCTGTGGCATCATTTCGATAAGCTTCTGCAATGTCACAACATTTATTCCTATCCAGAGTTGCATAAATTTTTCACCAAGATCTTGTATTGATGAGGGGAGAGTTGGACTGCTGCGCAAAGTCTTCTCCAGCACATCCCAAAGATTCTCAATGGGGTTAAGGTCTGACTCTGGACTCTGTGGTGGCCAATCTATGTGTGAAAATGATGTCTCATGCTCCCTGAATCACTCTTTCACAATTTGAGCCCGATGAATCCTGGTATTGTCATCTTGGAATATGCCCGTGCCATCAGGGAAGAAAAAATCCATTGATGGAATAACCTGGTCATTCAGTATATTCAGGTAGTCAGCTGACCTCATTCTTTGGGCACAAAACATAATCATCCATGCAGTAATTATCCAATGGGAGGATCTTACCTATTTGCTTAGTTAAATCCAGGTGGTGACTTTTTTTTGGATGCGTAGTGTATATATTAGTGCTGTCAAACGATTAATCCTGATTAATCGCATACAAAATAAAAGTTTTTGTTTGCATAATATATGTGTGTGTTCTGTGTATATTTATTATGTATATATATATATATATATATATATATATAAATAAAAGCACACACATACAGTATATTTTATATTTTATATTTTGAAAATATTTACATGTATTTACATGTCTATATTTATATGCATATAATTTATATATACATGCATATGTGTGTATTTATATATACATAATACATATACACATTACATATATTATGTAAACAAAAACTTTTATTTTGGATGCGATTAATCGCGATTAATCGTTTGACAGCACTAATATATATATATATATATATATATATATATATATATATATATATATATATATATATATATATATATATAAGGGCTGTCAGTTTAACGAGTTAACTTAATGAATTAGTTATGAAAAAATAACGTGATTAAAATATTTTAATGCAGTTAATGCAATGGCCCCGCCCCCAGACCTGCACATCATCTTACATTTGACTGTAACAATTCCATAAATGTAGTTATGCCCTAGAATTCAAGATATTGGGGCAAAAATGCTCCATGAGTTTTTGTCTCATATTTATATCAGATAATATGTGATATCACACGAGTGCTGTTTGTCCTGAAAAAAACGAGAGCAAATGTGATTTTATACAAAAGTTCAGTAAATAAAAAGTTAATATTGTGTTATATTTTAAACACAATATTGTCTGTTTTTGCTTAGTTTTGGCAACAAAAATATTACCTATAAAGCCACTGATGATGAGTCAAAATGATTCAAATGATTCAAAGGCCCATTCATAAAGAGAGCCTTTAAATTCCTGAATGAATCAGCCATTTGAACGAATCAAATGAATGAATGACTCATACAGACATTTACCGCCACCTGCTGGCAGTGTTAGTTTCTTATTTAAAGAATTATTTCATTTAAAAAAAAGGGGAAAAAACTTTAAAGGGATAGTTCACCAAAAAAAAATTGAATTATGTCATAATTTACTCAAACCTGACTGACTTTTTTGTGGAACATAAAAAAAGGTATTTTGAATGTTTACCAATGACTTCCATTGCATGAAAAAACAAACAAACAAAAAAAACAGATGTTTCTCAAATTATCTTCTTTTATGTTGCATAGTTTATGTCAGGCCATTATAGCCTAAATGTGTAATCAATTTTATGTTGAATCAAATAAAAAAAATTCTTTCTAAAGCTACTATTTGTAATGTCTACTTAGTGCTTTCTCATTTAACACAAAAACAGCTTTAAATAATCATTGTGGGTATTTTCACAGCTAAATGTAATTTGCAATTAATTAGATTAATTAATCGACACATCATATAGTTAATTAGATTAAAATTTTTAATCGACTGACAGCCCTAATATATACACATCTAGTTATATACAATCTAGTAATATATTATATATATTATAATTATATACACATCTAGTAATATATACAATCTAGTTCATCTCTGTTAATTTTGTTTTGGCCTATAATATATATTATTGCTCATGGGTTTTACAAATCTCAAGTTGTTTCTGTGACACTTCCTAATTGCTTCCTATTGATCCAATGCTTTGCTGAGTTGTTTCTATTTATCGCTTTGCGCACTAAAATCAAGAGCTATAAACTGCAGATACGCAGTAATTGAAGGCAGACTGCCATTATCTCAGTATTTGGGAAGCGTAATCCTACTCCTACACTGCACACTATACATTCTGCTCGCCCCTGCAAGCATTTTACTATTCCAGACAAACTTTAATGACCTCTCTCTTTCCATCTCACCCATGATGCTGGCCTTGCCCAGGTTGGTGATAGACTCGCCGTAGTGTCTGCGGGGCTGCGGAGGAGAGGTGCAGGGGCTCGGGAGGCTCTCTGTATCGGACACAGAAGCACTTTCCTTTGACGGATTCAGTAGAGTGGGACGGATCTGGTCATACGGTGTGGGGCTGGTGGTGTTGTACCTAAAAAAAAAATCAATGGTTACATGAATGTACAAAACTATATGCAGTCACAGAGTGCATTGTACATTATATAAACAATACTTTATTTGCTTACAATATTTTTTTCCAATTTAACACTTGAATTTAATTTTTACATTTATTTAGCAAAGGCATTATTTTACTCACCAGTGAATTTGGACAGGTGCTATGTTACTGTAATGCTTCAAGATGAGAGGTTCCAACCTGTATGCCTAAAAGGAAACCATTTGTTTTTATTTGATTGTTATTTATGTTTCCTGACTGATATACAGATATTATATATCTTTGATTACAATAACAGGAACTATACTGAAAGAAAAAAATGGTGTAGTAACAAGTTTCACACAGAAATTGCTAGTAAATTTCACATTTAATTACAAAGAAATGGTAAGTAACATTAAATCGAATGTGAAATATTGACGTAGAAGGACTGAAATATTATTTCCTTCTAAAACATACTCCAATAATCTTTGTTGTATTTATTTTTATTTTTATTTTTTGGCTGCTTGGTTTGTCATATTTTAAAAATAACGGTTCAAAAGGAGGATTTCACAGTGAGGCATGGAAGAAACATTTTTTGGGTTCCTTAAAGAATCTTTCAATCAAAGGTTTTTATAAGAACCATTTTTCTTAGGTTGAAGAAAATTTTAACAATCTAAAGAACCTTTTTCCACTATAAAGAAGCTTCTGTGGAATGGCTTTACACAGAGGCCAGTAAAAAAAAAATAAAAAAAATATAGCTGCAAGCAGCAATTACGGGGCCAAGCACTCCAGTGGCAAAATGAGGAGCTAAGCATAGCATGGAGCATCAGACCAAATGCAAAAATGAGTGCTAAAAGCAATTTTAAGATGATGTCAATTGAAATGGCTGAAAAATCATAAATACAACCACTAGTAAAAGGATTAAATGGCTGATCAGTTTTGACTAACAGGTGGCGCTGCAATCAAATCATTTTGGTGTACATACAAAGTTTCGTAATAGTACACCAATGCATTCGTAAAATATAGCATTTTATATCATAATACTCTATTGTAGTCAATGGCAATTTCATGTTTTGTTCAATTATAGCGCCACCAAGAGGTACAATCCCACCAAAGTTTTTGTGTGTCCTTAGAGTGTGCCCATACATATGTGTGTCAAATTTGGTGAATATATCTAATTTTGTTTTGGAGTTATAGACATATATGTGTATGAGTAGATGGAAAATGACTGACTGCTGACTTTGTTTGCCTTTTTGTGCCACTTACTATCAAAATTTTGGCAATTCGGCATTAGTATATTTCCGTCACGCTATGTTTCCGAATTTCCTACGGTGGTTTCGTGTCGATCGGAGTAACGGTTTCTAAGATATTGGCAAATGTTTTTTAAGCGCTAAAATGCAACGTTGCACAAACCACAAGGCAAAACCTGGCAAGTTTGGTACCCCTGGACTCGGCAAGGATTCAGGAGTCTAAAAAGTTGACTCCTGTGAAAATAAGTCGACTACACCCAAAGTTATAAGCATGTGAATATTTGACTTTACCACAAGGTGGCTCTGGCTCGAAACTTCTCAGGCTCCTTCAGGGCATCGTGCTGATGACCCATACCAAGTTTCGTAACGATACGTCAATGCATTCGTAAAATATAGAATTTTACTACAAAATTCAAAATGGCGGTTCAAAAGTTACTAGCCTAAAATTATTGAAATTTTGGACAAGTGGTGGCGCTAGAGAGTTTGAGTTAGAGACTCCAAACTTGCTATGGTTAATGTTGGCACTGTCCTCTATCAGTGTGCCAAATTTTACAATTTTCCCGCAAGCGGTTCTATGGGCTGCCATAGACTCAAGAGTGGAAGAAGAATAATAATAAGAATCCTAACAGATACAATAGGTGCCTAAGCACCTGCGGTGCTTGGCCCCTAAAAAACAAAAAACAAAAAAAAACTTTTTTTAAAGAATGCATTTGAATGAATTAGAATTTGGGTACTATTTCAACAGATTAGAGCTAATTATTAATATGATTACATGTATTTTAATGCTAGAATTCATTATTTTATTTCCAGACTAGATTTTGTTTCCCAATTGGCTCATAATATGGACCAGTAAAAAGAGAAATCTGATCCTGAGCTATATTTACACTGCAATCTAATCACACTCACTACAGGATCAGTGGGATGGAAGATGTTGAAAAGCCTCTGGCAGATGGATTTGGGTAGGATGTGGTCCTGTGTTCTGTTGGTTCCGGGACGGACACCTCGCAAAGCCAAGAACACGGCCAGAGGAGATCCCATGCAGAAGAAGTTCTCCACCTACAATCCCAAATCACGTGGTTTATTGATTAAGACAAACACAAACAGGAGGTGAGAAGGAGAAAGGAAGGGTACAGTTATACTAACATACCTTGAATTTCAGGGCTGGAGAGGGTCTTGAGGATGAGGTTTGGAAATGCCGAAGCTTATCCTCCAAATCCCTCATTCTGCAAATGAAATATTAAATTAAATTTTTGGAGAGGAACATCACATAAACCAGATTAACAGAGGGATTGTCATTGTGGAGTAGAGTGCAGACAAAACTAAAAAGCTTTTAATAATTCATGATTCTTAAATGCATCGGAAACAACGGGGGAGCACTAAAATCAATGCAGCTGACAAACAAACAAATGGATAATATATTAAGAACTAATGGAAAAGGGTTGTAAAGGTTGATATTTCTAAATCTTAATGTATCAGACAACAGAAATCACAGTTAAAATAACAACTATATTTGTTCTTATGAAAACAAGTGCTGCTAGCCATGTAAAACTGACAGTCAGGACTTTAGTGGCTAAGATGTTGTGAATGTTTATTAGCAAGTTTCTGTTTGGTTTCTACAGTCCTCCAAGTGGATGTTAGCATGATGCTAGTGGTTGTTAGTGTGTTGCAGGAGTGGTCTGGGTGGTTGTTAGCATGTTGTTAATATTGTTAGCATGTTGATATGCAGCTTCTAGTGTTCTGAATGGTTGTTAGCATGTCGCTAGAGTGTTATGAGTGTTTATTGTTAAAGTGTTGCTATGCGACTGATGGAGTGTTCAGAGAGGTTATTAGTGCATTTGGGCAGTCGTGGCCTAATGGATAAAGAGTTGGACTTGTAACCCGAAGGTCGTGGGTTCGAGTCTCAGGTCTGGCAGGGAATGTAGGTGGGGGGAGTGAATAACCAGCACTCTCTCCACCCTCAATACCACGACTGAGGTGAGACCCTTGAGCAAGGCACCAAACCCCCAACTGCT
>JAFVLL020028309.1:0-2500 GCA_021397915.2 Tor tambroides
TGTCGTGTGTGTCATGTGTTCCTGCCTCTTGTGTCCTTATTTGGTTTGTTTCCTGTCCTTGTTTCATGTGCTTATTAGTTAAGTGTTGTCCAGCCGTGTGTGTCTCATTAACCTGTCTATATTAGTTCATGCCCGTTCAGTTTCGTGTTGTCTGGTCTACTCGTTACTCCCCGGTGTTCCTGTGTCTGCCTTGCCTTGTCCTGCCCTGATGTCCATTAAAGACTATGATTTGAGTTATCTCCGTGTTCCTGTGTCCTCCCTCGTGTGTGCACCGTGACAATTATTACATTTTAGTAAATAAATTTACAAAATTACTATATATATATATATATATTAGGGCTGTCAGTTTAATGTGTTAACTTCAAAAATAACACGATTAAAATATTTTAATGCAGTTAACGCACTTTATATCATACGATAAGCGATCTCACATGAGCAGCGAGAACAGTATCACACGAGTGCTGTTTGTCTCGAATATCACGGGTGCAAATGTGATTTTATACAACATTTCAGTAAATAAGAAGTTGATACTGTGTTATATTTTAAACACAATATGTGTTTTTGCTCAGTTTTGCAGAGAACATAATTACCTTTAAAGCCATAGCAGAACTGTGGATCCCACTTTATATTAGGTGGCCTTAACTACTATGTACTTACATTTAAATTAATCATTTGATACAATGCACATATTGTGTACATGTTTTTACATTGTACTAATATTTTTTAAATACCTCTATGTAATTACATCTGTAATTAATTTCTGTAATTACATTTATAATTACACTGTTGACCCATCCCTTACACCTTAACCCACCCTTAAACCCACGCATACCACTAAACCTGCCCCTAACCTTACCCGTATCCCACCTCAATAACAGCAGAAGTGATTTGCAATACAATATGACCACAATAAGTACATTGTACTTATTTTTTGATGCAAGTACATCGTAGTTAATGCCACCTAAAATAAAGTGTGACCGAACTGTGCGTATTCGAGCAACACAGCGGTGTTCAGTTTCTGAATGAATCCTGTTTTGAATGAATCGTGTGAATCAATGATTCAAAGGCCCATTCATAAAGAGAGCCATTTACTTCATTCCTGAATGAATCAGCCATTAGAATGAATTGAATGAATTACATTTACCGCCACCTGCTGGCAGATTTAGTCTCTTATTTAGAGTATCATTTAATAAATAATAATAATAACTAAAACATTAAAGGTATAGTTCACCCAAAAAAAGTAAATTCTGTCATTTACTCACCCTCATGTCCTTTCAAACCTTTCTTTTGTGGAACATGAAAGCAGGTATTTTGAAGACTGTTGTTAACAAAGCTGTTTTGGTTACCAATGACTTTCATTGTATGAACAAACAATACTGAAATGTTTCTCAAATTATCTTCTTTTATGTTCCATAGTTTATGTTTCGTGTAATACAATTTTTGTTGAATCAAATAAAATATTTCTAAAGCTACAATTTGTAATGTCTACTTAATACTTTCTCATTTAACACAAAAATAGTTTTAAAAAATCTTTTGTGGGTATTTTCACAGTCAAATTTATTCTGTGATTAATTGTGATTAATTAGATTAAAAATTTTAATGGACTGACAGCACTAATATATATGTATGTATATATATATATATACAGTATATGTGCGTGTGTGTGTGTGTGTGTGTGTGTGAGTGTGAGTGCGTGTGCGTGTGAGTGTGTGTGTGTGTGTGTGTGTGCATATATACAGTCAAACCAAAATTTATTCAGATGCCTTCAACATTTCTGACATTATCAGAGTTTATTTGCTATAGTTTAGAAAATGGTAATAAAATATGACAAGAACTCAAGAGTTAAAGTGTGTCAGAACAAGTTCATCTTGATAATGTCAGATAACTTTGATAGAAAGGTATGTAACAAAACACGGTCAGCTCAAAGTGTCAGTTTATCAGTTTTATTGGTAGTCCACTGCATGAAGAATGTTTGGGGTATAATATGTCTGGAGTCTGAATCATGTTTGGTTTGACCGTGTGTGTTTGTGTGTGAGTGTCTGCAGACCTCAGGCTGCGTGAGCGGGGTCTTATGTGGGGTGAACAGCGTCCTCCATCGTCATCAGTGATGCTCTCTGTGCTGCCGAAGTGTTTGGACAGGAAGTGCAGCTCGTCCATGGTGGGCTGAGACGGCAGCTGGTGCAGACGCTCCTGAGACGAGCTGGAGGACTGCGGATGAACACAGAGAGTAAATACATCCAAACTGTGACAGAACCACGCATCAGCTCCAGTCTCTAGTGAGCCGTCTACATAGACAGCATTTTAAGGGAACATAGATGCAGCCAAAACATCACTTCATTATAGTAATAACATACCATAAATAAAATCCTAAATAGGAAATCAATAATTTATTTACATAATAAAATGCACTTTATATCTCTGGGTAAAAGTTGATTACCTAAGCATTACATGTTTAGGCTTTCAAAAAAAAAAAAAAATCCAATAAATAGCAAAACATTTG
>JAFVLL020028309.1:7500-27501 GCA_021397915.2 Tor tambroides
AAATATCCATAAGACTCAACAAAAAATGAATGTAGTTAATTTTGAGTCATAGTTTTTGGCTCGAATACACAAGATTAACAATTTCATTCCATTCAAAGTCAATTCAATCGAATGCCATAATATATACACTATACACATGAAACGTCATATAAATACAGATGCATTAATCACAAGATTCACTAACGTGTTAAACTCACTACACTAATGATGTCACTCAGCTGGTGTGTCACCAGCTGCAGGTAAAGAGTGACCTCAGCCATATCCTCATGTGTAATAAAAACACATTTAAGAGATATTTTAAAGTCATTTCACCTTTTAGTGCGACGAAACACAACGCCCTGCATGACTGAGACCACAAGGCAGCCGAACGCTCAGAAATAAGCAGAGAGCATCACAAACATTAGACCGTCTGCCTTTGCCTGCACACTGGAAAATAGAGTGCAGGGGGGAATTCTGGGAAAAATCTCGAGGGCAGCGGATGATACCAAGACAAGCATGAAAAGAGGGGAGCAGGTGCAGCACATCCATTCACAAGATGCTACTGAGTGTTGTGTGTGTGTGTGTGTGTGTGTGTGTGTGTGCTTCAAAATGTAAGTGCAATATGCTTTTTCCCAGAGGTCATGGTGATATAACTGAGAATCACGGAAAAAAAAAGTAAATGAAAGCTTTTAGAGAAATGGACAGAGAGACGGAGAAAGATAAATAAATCTGACAAAGGAAGACAGGTTGAGTCAGAGTTAATATAGTTAACTAGTAAACTAAAACTAAAAGCATGAAAGCATTTCCGTTACTTGAAATAAAATAAACGTTAACTGAAATAAAACATAAAATAAAAACTTTTCAACTAGTTGCTAAGGTAACATTTCTTGTTTTCATTTAGTTTGACTTGAAGTACTAAAACGAAGTAAAAAAAAACAACAATGTTAACTGAATCAAATATATTAGAAAAACTTAATCTTTTTTTTATTTCTGCTAGCTGCAAAGACAAAATTTCCTATTTTTGTTTAATTTAACTTTAAGTACTAAAATAACTAAAACTAAATAAACCTTAACAATAAAACAAAACCTTAAATAAAACAAAATATATAAAAATGTACTTATTTTATTTCAGATAGATGCAATTACATTTGTGATTTTTGTTTAGTTTAACTTGAAGTACTAGAAAATAAACTAAATAAAAAGTTAATAAATTTAAAGTAATAAAAACTATAGACAAAAAACTAGTACAAATTACAAAAACCTAAAATCATTACTGTAAGGGGAAAAAAACATTATACAAGTTCAATTGTAAAATACATATACATTATGTTAGTATATATTTTACTGCTAATTATTTATTATGATAAAATGGTCATCTTTTTTCCCTACTAAAATTAAGAAATGACAGCTTTTAAGTAGAAAGTTTGAAAAAGTACCTAGAGATGTTGTCATGAAATTCACCTGATCAAAAATATTACAGAAATAAACAGATTTTATGAGCAAAAAAATCAAACCAAGAATAAACCAAGGTGATGTTTTAAAATACAAATGACAAAAACACACACTAAAATTACTAAAGCTTTGATTACAGCAAATTCAAAATCTAATTCAATGTATTAACACATACTATAATAGTATTTCAATGATATTATAATAACACTGGGCTGAGTTTGTACTGTAAAATAATGAAAATTTACCACAGTAATCTCTAAAATACCACAGTTACTACACTTATCATTGAGAGGTAGCTACTCTGTTGTTGTGTAGCTTAATACCTCTAATCTGAATAAAAAGATGTAAATGTATTTATTCATCTATTTATTATGACTGAAAAGAGACTCACCTGCTGCGGGGCAGAGGAAGATCCTTCTGGGCCGAAGACAGAGAGACAAAAATGGACCGAGAAAACAGAGAGAGGAAACAGAGATCAGACAGGAAAAACTCAGTCACACTTATACATGTCATTAAATTAGACTAGAAATATTAGAGTAAGCATCATAAAAAAAGATGCACAAACACACATTACAAGCAAAACATCCGACAAAAAGAATGATTTAAATGATAAAACAATGTGAAAAATAATATGTGACCCTGGAGCACAAAAGCAGTCATAAGCAGCACAGGTATATTTGTAGCAATAGCCAAAAATACATTGTATGGGTCAAAATTATCCATTTTTCTTTTATGCCAAAAATCATTAGGATAATAAGTAAAGATCATGTTCCATGAAGATATTTTGTAAATTTCTTAGCATAAATATATCAAAACTTCATTTTTGATTAGTAATATGCATTGCTAAGAACTTCATTTGGACAACTTTAAAGATGATTTTCTCAATATTTAGATTTTTTTGCACCCTCAGATTCCAGATTTTCAAATAGTTGTATCAAATATCGTCCGATCCTAACAAACCATACATCAGTGGAAAGCTTTCCAAAATTTCTCAGTTTCCCAAAAATGAGCCTTATGACTGGTTTTGTGGTCCAGGGTCACATATGAATTTGAAGAGTGTGAATGTCACTGAGTTTGTTTGGCACATTATTGTAGCACTGGACACGACCCAGACTAGGGCCACAACAAACAATTATCTTGATAATCGATTAATCGAATGATTATTAGAATAATAATAGAGTAATCACTAGACTTTGATTGATTCTTCAGCTTTTGCAATTAGTTAAAATACTGAGTTATATATATTCTATTAAATAAATAAAGGTAATCACTTCAGCTTTTGAAAATCATATTATGTAATTACAATTATTATACAATTAATTTATAAAAATAAATATATTTGGCATAAAAAATGAGATAACAGAAACTCTCATTCGCCATTTAATTAGCTATATGAAAAAGTAACTGAATGATACATTATTCTGCCTAACATCTTCTTTTGTAAATCATATGGTCAAGAAACAAAATAAAGGTAAGTGATAAGAAGTTTTATTTTTGGATAAAGTATTTTATTCACAACATAATCTCTCTTAAAATACCTTATGGGTTATGATAATCAAAACAGTCCTGAGCTAGATCAAGCTTTGATCTCTGCAAACCAAACTATCACTTTAATGAAATAATTTTTCCCACTAATATACTGTAAAGATTTTATCATAAGTAATTCTAACTGAAAGCAACGCTGACTCTGGTTTTTCATGTTTAATACTGTAAAGCTGCTTGATTTAAGGCTATCTATTGCATAAAGTACTGTATAAACAGACGTGACGTTACTGAACTGCAGAGCTGGTGCAAACAATCAACATCACTCTAATCAGATGTGTTCTTAACTGCTGCTTTCTCACCTGTCAGATTTTGTTGTGTTTATTTTGTTATTAAGAGGACAGCGCGCAGCAAATATTTACATATTCATCCAAACGCCGCTCAGCAGCTTCAGCTGCGTTTGCTCTAAAGCCAGGGTTGCCAGGTTTTCACTCAAAACTCGCCTAATCGCGTTTCGAGGGGGGTCTCCCATTAAAAATCGCATTCCGGGGGGTAAAATACACATTTTTTGTTAGGGTTCCCCGGTATAATTTGCATTCCAGGTGCTAAATATCACGTTATTGTGGTCACTTCAACCCGTGGACATGAAAAACAACCCACAGCAACAGTGTTAATGTAGCCCAATTCCGCAGGACAACCGAAGACTTTGCAAAACTCTCTGAAGTCTTTTTCTCTTGATTTGCATGCAGTAGAGCTCAATTACAGTTGTGCGCTACAGCGCCACACTGGTCAAACCTCATTATTGGAGGCTCTTACATTAACTCATATGAGATCAAATGACTACTCAACAACAAAAATATTTATTGACAATTTTTTATTGTCAACATTGTCAATAATGTCAACTAATCGTTTCAGCCCTAATGCAAACGTGTCTGTCTGTTGGGTTTCTGTGGACGAAACATACTGAAACAAACCAACGAAACGCAGAGAGATGCTGCTGCTGTTCTGGCAGCGCTCCCGTCCTTCATTTCTCTCTGTGATTGAACACATAATCCGCTCTCATTCGTCTTACTGACAGACTCTCTGTCTCTCTGTGAGACTCTGGCAGAACTTCAGCAGATATTCATTCAGACACAGACAAACAGGCCGTACATGTTAAACAGATTGAGCCAGAGCTCATACGACTTCAACTCCACATGACGACTCAACAAAACGACTCCATTTACTTTCTACATTCACGTTCTTGATGTGAACGATTAGTCAGTGCGTGTTATTGTAAAGAAACTGAATTAGACCAGCTTCATCCCATCAATCACACTACAAGCCCCGCCCTCTAAAGACATCTCAGCCAATCTAAACTCAGCAAAAGGTTTCCTGGCTAAAAAGATCACAGGCCACTATCAGTTTTAGCTGATTGTAGTTGAACATAATAATATCAGTGTTGGGAAGGTTACTTTGGAAATGTAATAGGTTACAGATTACAAGTTACCCTATCTAAAATTAGTAACTATTTCAATTACTTTATTATAGTAATATAGCTGATTACATTTGATTACGTCTCTAAATTTCTAATGTTTTCAACTGTTAATCATTTTCAATCATCATTTTCAAACAAATCATTTTCTCAACACTGATTACATTCAGACTTTCAAAATCCTTCATCACTTGAAATAAGATTATAATAATTTAATTTTAAAGCACAGCCACCACAAATACACCACAAATTTGTAATTAAATTACGTAATTTAGTTAAATTAACTAGTTACTTCCCAACACTGAGTAATATAATAGGCTATCTTAATATGTCATAGGAGACATTTTATGCATGTTATTCAACAAAAAGTTAGCTTGCAGCAGCTTTAATCAGCAAACATCATTAGCATTGATTGTCAGACATCACTAATCAATAGGAGAAGCTCAGATGTCCTTGACATTTACGTGCTTTCAGAATTAACACTGTGCCTCATTTTACAACATTCACACTGGAAACCAGATACACGTGAAACACAATCTAGAGGCGAAACCTGTCAAAACATGTCCAGGTATTTGACCACAGTGAAAAATAAGACAATTAATAATTTTGCATAAAGAAATGGAAGCCTAATTTTAAGACCAATGAGATACTGTAACATTATTTTGAGGACAATTAAACACAATTTGTCACCTGATCAAGTAGTTCCAGAAATAAACCGATTTTGTGAGCAGCTTCAACAAACCAAACCAAGAATAAACCAAAGTTTCATTATTTGAAAGCTCGAAGGGATGAAAGTGACCTTGATTTATGACATTAAGAAAGGAAAAATGTGTTTCAGAGGTGTTGTATTTTTAGCTGTATTATTACTCAGCAGCAGAAGACGCTCACTTTGTATCGACTGACTGATCAAACGCTGCATCTCTGCGCTCTCGTCTGCCTTCAGGTCTCTTATTGATCCTCAATAAAAGCATGTTTCCATGAGAACACCAGCGGCAGTGTTAGTTACACCACTCGTCCCGTGAATGAGGATCAGGCTCTATCGCCTGAGGTTAAACTCTCTCTGACCGACCCGTCGGGTCGATTACACTGTAAATAACCTGAGAGATCACCAGCCCACAGGCATTACAGCACGCTTTCAAACGCTTTCTCCTGCGTCATCCTGTTTCTACTGTAGTTCACTAAACAGTGAGTATAAAATGTGAACAGCATGTCAGAGCAATTCCACTTACCATTAACATAATGGCTGAAGAAGATTTTTCATTGAAATATTCATATTTAATTAAGATTTGCAAGATATAAGAGCAGCATGCAGGACTTTTTCCTAGTATTTCCACATTTCATGTATAAAATTAAACCAAAGAATTATTATAAATATATAGTGATCATGCTTTTTGATTACTTCTTTACTTAAGCAATGAATATATCAGTAATTTTGAAATATATTTAAAATGTTTTAATTTACATTTTTTAAATTTAAATTAATTTCTTAATTTACTTAATTTAATTAAATTTAATTTCTGCAACCGCACCTTTGCAATACGTTGTAAAGGAAACTACAATAAATAAATATATATATATATATATATATATATATATATATATTTATTTATTATATTTACATATATTATTATAAATAAATAAAATGTTTGTTTTATATACACAATGGTGAAATTTTGCCAAATATATAACTCAATAGCCTATAGGCAAGCTAACTAAAAGTAAACGCATACAAAAAAATAATAATAATAATAACATGAAATAAGATAAAATTAAATTTAACCGAAATTTTTAAAAAAATAAACTTATTTTATTTCAGCGAGTTGCCAAGGCAACATTTCTAATTTTCATTTAGTTTAACTTGATGTTATAAAATAACAAAAACTAAAACTGAAATAAAAACAAATAATAAAACCGACTAAAACACACAACTAAATGATTAAATCTTTGACAAAAATAAAAATGAAAACAGAAAATATAAAAATAAAAACTAAAATATGAAAAAACACTATAATGACACTAAAACAACACTGCTCAAATGTTTCGGGATGTTTTTTAAGCATTTTCTCAGCTGTAGTTAGCGTAACATCTCCCTGTTATTTTCTTTAAACAGCTCTCAGACACATATAAAACACTGAAGCTCATCTTAGAGTTAAACTAAGTCAAATTAAATGAAACTCAAGACATAAAAATAGTGTATTTCACGTAAAACATACAACAGTGTGCAATTTCATCAAACCATGCAAATGTCCTTTCTCATTAACGTGCACAATTAATCTTTTTTCAAGATACTTAATTAAATTTACTGAGGTTTGAAATGACAATACAAAAGCATCTGCCAGTGAAAATACGTATTCAGTTTCAGCATCATGAATTCACAAAGCATTACAATCTTCATTAAATGAGTTTTCCTCGTAAAGCAGCAGAAGGCTGCAGATCATCTCTGAAGAAAGACACTTGCGCTGTCGGTTTGTTTCACTGTGACTCACATGTTTAATTTTAGACAGTAATTGAGTTTTCCGTCCTTAAATGCTGTAAAAGCTTCCCAGAAACCCTGCAGAGAAGAGCAGCCCGGCAAACTCATGCGGACAGATGGAGCCGATCGAGAACAAGCTGCCAAACCCTGAGCAGAGATCAGCCGAGCAAAAGCACTTCAGCTGTGGTAATGAAGCGTTAGCTCCCTCCGTCAGCCATACTGAACTCAGAGATGCTCTTAAATATCACACTTGTGAGTCATGAGATGGCACGTCAAAGCAAATTATCACAATATCATGACAGGAAAACACATACGGGTAAATTTTAATTCATTTGATAATTTTAACATTATAAAAAATGTTAAAAATATGAAAATTAACTTCATGTCAAGTTTAGCTCCCTATGAACTCATTGTGTGAATTGTGTCCGTGCTTAACCAGCAGATTTAGCAAATCCTAATGAAAAGTTTTATAGAAATACTTCTCTAAATTACAACATATTTATATTAATTTGTTCAAGTTTCAGAGTTTAAAATTTTGTATTGTAAAAATTGTATTTAACAAAGAATATCCTTGTAAAGTGGCCCAAAAATGCTGGCAAACAAGTTACACTTGACAATAAGGTTAACATTAGTTAACATTAGGTAAACTAACAGTAAACAAAATTTCTACAACATTTAATAATCTTAATGTTAAATCAACATTTTTTAAAATCACGATTTGTACCTGTTAACATTAGTTAATGCAAATGAGCAAACAGTGAAGAACTGTATTTTTATTGACTAGTAATCACTAAAAACACACTAGGGTTGGGCGATATCAACAAAATTGGCATCGGACGATCGTGGGGGTGTGCCTGAAGCGTGAATCTGTATTCACAAGGGCACGGAAAACAAATAACAATTGCTAACGGTTGCCTGTTACATTACAGTACATAAAATTTCACTTACCACATAAACAAAGTAAGGAGAGATGACTGAGGACGATGGCAAATGATTTGCAGATCCTGAGCACCACTGACAAACATCTAATCTTGTAAAATGTGTGGAAAGTAAGTACTGCCGATCCATATATATACTATGGTACGTGCGATCACGAATCTCGAAAGTGAAAGTGAAACTAAAAAGCGATCGTGCATTCAAAAGCAATATTAATTCCAGGCATAATAGCGGCTCCCTGATGCCCGCAATTTTATATACAGTATAATTAGCCAATGATATAACTGCGAGAGAAAGTATTGAAATATAGTTTTTCCTCCCATCTCGTATTTATTTCCACGTCATTTTCTTTCCGTACACGGTATTGGGCTGCAGTGGATTGCGGGGGGTATGGAGGGGATCACGATGCCGGCTCAACATCGTGATGTCTATCAGCCATCGGCGATGAACGAATGCATCAGCTATCGGCCCAACCCTAACTAATACCACAGTACTAAATGATTAACATATTAATTTACCATGGTTTTTTAAAAGAGTAGAATGTATTTTTGTGGTCCAATCAGAGTATCAGATGGTAAAACCATGGTATTTTTGATATATAGTGATATGTATTTGATATATTTTGATAGTACTGAATGTTAACCATATTCATATACCACGTTTCTTCAAGGTACTTCAAAGAATACCATGGTACTACCTCTATATATGGGCAAAAACTACATTAGCATTGTACATTAAAAAAATCAGAAAACACCTTATTACTGAATTTAACTGAACTTAAAAAAAGCTTAAAAACTGAAATAATTTTTAAAAAAGTTTTTCTTTTTTTACTTTTTAAAACATTTTTTAACAATTTAAGTTAACATGTATTTTATTTCAAGTAACAAAAGAAATTTTATGAGTTTTGCATAAGCAAGTTCATTTTCTTCAAAAAAACTAGGGATGCACGATATTGGATTTTTGACGATATCTGCTATGCCGATATTTTTCAACTCATTTTGGCCGATAACCGATGCCGATACCTATATATTTCCTTTTGTTTGGAAACAACAACAAGTCTCTCCTGTGCAGAGATTATAAACAATTATACACATCATTTTTGTTAGTTTTTAACAAAAACTTACTTCTTACAATTAAATAAACAACAATGAAGTTATTTTATAATGAGAGTACACTGAAAGCATTGAAAGCTAAATCAATCACTGCATTTTTTTCAGACAGATGCAGTGGTAACCTTAACATTTTATTTGAAAATGTAACATTTGCAGATGGTCTAAAGCAAAAGAGTTGTAAAAATTCTGAAAATCTTTTAGAGCTCTTTGTATTTCTCCTTGTAATTTTTCATAATTTGTTTGAAAAAAAAATTTAAGCCATTTAAGCCAAACATTTTAAGCCATTATTGGCCGATTCCGATAACATTCCGATAATATCGTGCATCCCTATAAAAAACATAAATATTTACTTCTATATATTTCTCTTTTAATACGGGTTGAATAGAGTCTGATCACTGTCGATTCTAATTCCAGATGATCCGTCTGAATGATGACAGGCTGAAAAATCAGTCTGAGCTGTAATGAAATGGCACTATCTGGGCCTCCTGCCCGCCGTTTGGTGCAAACCCATCATTTACCGCGCCAACCCCATAATCTGAGCCTCATTAACCTAAGAGCGTCCCAGTGCCAGCGTCCACAAAACAGCCCCTGAGTTATCACTGCGCCTTCATTTTCGGGATTTCCTCCAACTATTTTACTAATGGCTCTGCGCATCAGGAGAAAATGTGCATCGGACACCTTCCGGAAATCCGCTGGAGTCTGCGTCACAGCGAAAAATGCCAGTTTTGAGGGTCAACGAAGACTGTTGAACTCCAAAAATGACAAATGCATGTCAAATATAATGAAAAAAACAACAACTTTAGTCTAATTTAAAGCCACATGCATGCACCTAAGACCCTCCTGCTTCAGCTCTTAATATGGATGCAGCACCCTGCTGCATGATGGGAGTGACCTTTGACCTCTGAGGCAGTGTGTTGCACCATATGGCAGCAACAGTGCAGCAGAGCGTGGAGGGGTGTTAACTGAATAACCAACACAATGAGTGCGTGTGTGTGCGATAAACAAGACAGACCCGAGGGACACAGGAAAATTCGTTGAGGGCAATTATTTTCACACCGAGTGAAAAATATGTCACATGTTTGAAACACACTCAAACAAGATGCCAAGCAATTATATTTTGCATAAATTAATTCTATTTTTAGGAGCATTTTTTGCACTGTCTGTGACATTGTATTCATGACAATGAAACACGTTTCGCCCCAAATTCTGTGGCCAAATATGGTTGTTTCTGGAAAGATTAATGTTGGCATTGTCTAAAAACATGTGTGCATGTTGAATTATGGTTTGTATTCATACTTTTTGATACAATTAATTATTTTTTGGTTTGATTTTTTTTTTTCATTTCACCCCAAATTCTCATTAATGCCAAATAATTTTTGGCATTAACAATTTCAAGATAAGATACTGATATATTATTTTAACTCTAAAATGTTTGTATATTGAACATACATTGAAGTATTTGTTGTGCTGCATTTAGATTTAATTTTTTGCATTACAATAATGACAAATTTGGGGTAAATGTGCTTAAATTTACTGAAGTTAATGTGTGCAAAATGAACAGGATAAATCTTAATGGTCCTAAAAACATGTTATTGAAAGGTTTCAAGATTCACTGTACTCTCAGATAACACACAGACTGTTCGTCTCTCTCTGATTATGTCTGAGACTTCATGAATGACTCCACTGATGACTCTGTGTGTGTGTGTGTGTGTGTGTGTGTGTGTGTGTGTGTGATATCATATCAGACCGTTTAAGTCATTGTGCAACTCTAGATATAGAAGCGCTTTCTGATGTCGACACACACACTTTGTCCCGACAAAGCAGTGGATTCAGATAAACCCCACTGAACACATAGACGTGCAAATATTTCATCATCACAGCTCAGAGAACCTCAGTGTTAAAGAGGCTGAATTATTTCCACATTATCAATAGCCTCAGATGGCAAATATACTGAAAAATACAACTAAATGAAAACCACATTCAAATTCCATGGTATTTACATGCTACTTCAAAGAAAACCATGTTACTGTCAATGTCCAAAAAAGGGGTATTACTATAGCACAAATCCTCTAATACCATGGAACTGAATAATTATCATCTTCACTTAATGGTATTTCAAAGACTAGACTGTTCTTCTGTGGACCAGAGTATCAGACAGAAATACCATGGTATTTTTGATTAGCTTAGTACTGAATGTTTAGGCTACATATGTATATTTGGCGAAAAACCACATTATTACCATGGTACGTGTCTGTAAAACATGGTATTACTACAGCAAATTGTACAGAAAAACATGCTAATACCATATTGATATCTGCAATGGTACATATTCTTTTACCATGGTACTCTGAAGAATACCACTCCTCATGGGTTAGACTGTCTTTACTGTATGTGGTCCATTCAGAGAATAACATAGTAATACCATGATATTTTGGATATTTACCATAGTACTTAATGTTTACCATATTCATATACCATGTTACTTCAAGGTAATTCAAAGAATACCATGGTACTACCTCAATACATAGCCAAAAACACAATATTGCTATAATACATGTCCAGAAAACATGATTTTACTATAGTACATGTTTATAAAAACACACTAATAGCATGGTACTGAAGGATTACCATGGTATTTCAAAGAATACCATTCCCCACTGGTTACACTGTCCTTATGTGGTCCAATCAGAATACCATGGTATTTTTGATATGTCCCATGGTAATGAATGTTTACTATATTCAAACAACATATGTTACTTCAAGGTACTTCAAAGAATACCATGTTATCTCCACTATACTGTATGTGGCCCAAAACCATAGTATTACCCTGGTACATGTCCAGAAAACATGGTTTTACTATAGTACATGTTTATAAAAACACACTAATAGCATGGTACTGAAGGATTACCATGGTATTTCAAAGAATACCATTCCCCACTGGTTACACACTGTCCCTTTGTGGTTCAATCAGATTACACCATGGTATTTTTTTATATGTACCATGGTAATAAATGTTTACCATATTCAAACACCATGTTACTTCAAGGTACTTAAAAGAATACCATGGTACCCTGGTACATGTCCAGAAAACATGGTTTTACTATAGTACATGTTTACAAAAACACACTAATAGCATGGTACTGAATGTTACTTCAAGGTACTTCAAAGAATGCCATGTTATCTCCACTATACGTGGCCCAGAACCATAGTATTACCCTGGTACATGTCCAGAAAACATGGTAATGTTGTCAAAGGGGATGTATCTCTGACCTGGAGCCGCCTGCGCCTGATTATCCCCGAATCATCCATGTCGAGTCCGGTAAGGTTAGAGGAGATGCTGCAGCTCTTGCGCGGATCAGTGGAGGCTCAATCCGCTCGGGTCCATCCAGACGCCACCGTAACGCGGCTCATAACGAGCGAAGCTGGACGAGGCTTCAGCTTCGCAACGCTCGCATCCCGCAGAAGCCTGAACGCTACACGCACGATCGCAAGCCCGTGACGTCATAAAGGAATGTGAGCGAGATCAACACTAATGCCTCGCCGCGAGCGCGTCCGCTCCTTTTAGCATCACCCTCTCTCTCTCTCTCTCTCTCTCTCAGGGTTGTTCATTCATGTCATCCTCTCTGTCTCCGGGATGTTTAACTGTCTCCTCCTCTCGCTCCTCCCTCACATAAACACACCGTCTCAAGACCTCTTGAGCGGTTTTATTACTATATAAGGCGTTTTATTCATGATTATGCATGCTATTTGGGGGTATTTTGGGCATGCTATGTGTGTGAGCATCATTCATCATTATTTTGTTTGATACAAAACAGCAGACGTTTTGGCCGCCGCTCACTTATCAATCCTCTCTAGATAGGCTCCTCTGGATTTTGGGACACAACCCGATGCCCTCCAGCGGGTCAGTGGACGTCTGTTTTGTGTTCATATGCCTGATATCACACGTGTTTTGAGGTCTGGACTTCCTGAAAGAAAATACATTTTTTTTAAATGATCAAATAAGCTGAATTCATTGTTCAGTTATTTTTGAAGCACGTGTCTACATACCAAATTTATTTATTTATTTATTCATTCGTTCATTTTATTTTTAAAATATGTCTCTTATATTCCAAGCAATATGGACCATTCTACATAATTGGTCCAAAATCAGAAGTGGAAACATCTTTAAAAAAAAAAAGAAAAAAAAAAGAAGTATTTTTCCAAAAAAAAAATGTATATGTGCAAATTGTATACTGTCCAAGGTACACATTTCTAGTAATTGTGCAATAAATTCTCATTGTATTTCAATAAAGTTTTGGAATATCTGTCCTCTCTGCAAATTTGTCACTACCGAAACAAAGTAATAATTTAATAAAAAGGGTTATATTGACCTATTAAGATTTTGCTTACATCTACATTGTAAATATATATTTTTTGCTATTAATTTTTTCAGCGGTAAACCAATAACAATTACATTTATAACAATATTTCAAGTGTAATTTATGAGATTTGTTGTATTTTGAATCCAATTTTTCCTCTGTAAAAAAAACTGTCTAAAATTGATCATGCTGATTTCAAAGTTAAGGATTCATTAGTTTGAATATACACCTGTACCAAAAACTATCATAACATCTTAGTTGATAATTCAGTATACTTTATTTTTGACAAAACATCCCATGTTTCGGTAGTGACAGCACATGTTCGTTAGTGACAGTAATGATTTGGTAGTGACCACATCACATTACAGAATTTTAACTTGCATGCTAAAACATACTAAAATACAAAAAAATTGCAAAACTGTTATTTCCCCCAAATATGAGGATTATGTGTTCCCTTTTGTCACTACCACAACAAAAATGACATGTTTCGGTAATGACAATTCTATGGGAAAACACCCAAAAAACCAAAGACGTCACTACCGAAACTCCACCTAATGTTTCGGTAGTGACAATTTTAGATATTTTTGAACCTAGCTCAAAGATGCTAATCAGCACATGGTTAGCTAGCACAGTTCTGAACAGATGTACACATATAAAAACTAAATGTTATGGAATAACTCCCAAAAAAATGTGCTTAATTACAGAAAAAAGGTGATCAGTGATGTTCCTTAAAGTTACGCACAGATTTTTCAGATTTTGAACACATTTACCTCAAAATGATGAGACCTATCTACTCACACATTGTAGCTGTGAGAGAGAGGGACACATAAATATTTCCTGATCATAAATGTAGGGGTGTAGTTAAAATCAGTCTCAGCCATACAATGTTTCGGTAGTGACATGACACATTTCTTTTTATAAAGTTTCATCATTTACGAAGAAAATATAAAATAAATATTTTTTTGAACTTCACTTTTTAAAAGAATCAAAAAAGATCATTTCAGAAACAACAATGGAAAAAAATACAAAAATTATTTCAATATCATTTTCATAAGTTGAAATTTAGGGTTTAGGCTTCGGGACAGCCACCTCCCAATCGATGATGATTTTAATAGAAGGAGCTTAGTAAACATCTAAGATTTAAATACTTAAATGCTTTTTAAATGTGTTTTTTTGTTTTGTTTTTTGTTTGTGGGACAGTTTTCACCAATTCTGTAGAATGACCCATATATGCATTTATTTAAAGTATGTTTCTTGCATACCAGTCACTATATTGATGTATTTATTTATTTGTTTAGTTTATTTCTAAAGTATCTCTCTTGTTTTTTAAGCATGGGGTCTCTTATATACGAAACACTAATCCTGAAAAAATATATATATATGCAAAAATGTTATTTGCTATATCAGAAGGCTGTGTAGCCTGACATAGTTTTTTTTTTTTTTAAATAAATGACCTACATTATAGCTATAATACCTATGATTTTTTTTTAAAGCTTTGCACAGGATTTACTGTCATATTTGCCTCCCACAGACTGTCAATAGATTTGCCACCCATCAACACATTCACTGATGGATTTGTCTCTGACATGATTTACACATGATGACAGGAACAGGACAGGATCATCAGGACAGGAACTAGATTCCTGTTGCTTTGGCCTGATGAGCTCCTGATCACACGGAAGAGCATGCCATGAAAAGAGTAAGATGAAAGAAATATAGAAAAAGTCTGATTCTTTGCTAAATCTCCTTGTATTCTCATTGTGACACTCGGATGAGAACGGCACTGCTGAATCATTGCGTAATATTGAGCAGCAGAGGATTAGTTCATGATCTCGCTGTGTTTACATAACATATGGTCACATCAACAACGCTTTCTCGCACTGGTGACATCACTCATCTGTACAGGAAAACCGGACAAACGCTGAGCTAGAATATGTCTGACAGGCCTGATCTGACTGATCCCAGACAGCAGCGCTCCCAGATGCTGTTTACAACACACTGGATGACACACAGAAACAGATTTCTGTCACAACAGCATGCTAACATGCTAAAAATTCAAATTTGCTGAAAATGTGCTCACCCTCAGGCCATCCAACATGTAGATGAGTTTGTTTCTTCATCAGATTTGGAGAAATGTAGCATTACATGATCACTCGTTCACTAATGGAACCTCTGCAGTGAATGGGTGCCGTCAGAATGAGAGTCCACAATCCATAATAACGCTTCCTCCAGTGAAAAGTCCATCTTCTGTTGTCTCTCACATTAAAATCCACTCAAATATGTGTTTAGAGCTGTTTTTTGCCTGCAAACAGTGTTTGATCTGTGCTGATTTCTTTCCTGATTCAGATCAGACAACATTTTCACTGGAGGAAGCATTATTATGGACTCGTATTTAGCCTGGAAGCAACATTTTGAAGTTAAAATTTGTTTTGTTTTGGATTTGATTCCTACAAACACACAGTTTTTCAATTCACAAGATGTTAACTGATGGACTGGAGTGGTGTGGATTATTGTGATGTTTTTATCAGCTGTTTGGCCTCTCATTCTGACGGCACCCATTCACTGCAGAGCATCCATTGGTGAGCAAGTGATGCAATGCTACATTTCTTTTTAGCAAATATTCATTTAGACATATCGTATATTAATAGCACACTGTATATTTACAGTGGCAATATATTTGGAACATTTTGAAGTTAAAAAATTGTTTTGTTTTGGATTTATTTCTTACAAACACACAGCTTTTGGCTTCAAAAGACATTAACTGATGGACTGGAGTGGTGTGGATTATTGTGATGTTTTTATCAGCTGTTTGGACTCTCATTCTGACGGCACCCATTCACTGCAGAGCATCCATTGGTAAACAACTGATGAATGCTACATTTCTCCAAATCTGATGAAGAAACAAACTCATCTACATCTTGGATGGCCTGAGAGTGAAAAAATTAATATTTTTTAGGCAAATATTCATCATATATGCAGTATATTAATAGCACACTGTATATTTACAAGGGCAAATATTTGTTTGGATACAGAATAAGGTTTGCGAAACACATTGCTTTAATAACAGATGGTCTGTGGAGCATCTGCTCTTCTCTGAAACATCCAGCTGAACAAATCAGGGTCCCATGAGGGCGTCCGACATAGAAACAGATGTAAGAGCTTTGAAAAAATGTCTGTTGTACTGTTCTGATCACTAAACTTTTGAGACGTTATGTAACATCATCATATGCTGACAACATCAAGACAGACTCATCAATATGTCATCAGTGTGTCATGATTGACTCACAGCAGTTGGTCTGTAATGACTCACTGTATTTGTGAGATATAGAACATGATCACTGACGTTGTATATAGGAAAGACGCACTTAATCAGTATTTTTGCCTTGTTTTCCAATAAAAATGTTTTAAAATGTAAAGCAAAACTGCATCTGATATTCAGGGCTGTTTTAAGAAAATATATTGTGAATATTTAGTCTTGTCCTGATGGCAATTACATTTAAATGCATTGAGGTTTATGCTTAGAAATGAGCAAAACAACCATCTGAAAACAGTTTTAGATCTGTAGTTTTGGATGCCCGTTTTCGTTACAAATATCCTGTATTTGTGGGGTTTTGCACACAAGTGAGCTGTTGTTGGTTTCCATGTTTGCACTGAAGCGTTATTGAGCCTCTGTCCATGGTGCTGATCATCAGACCAATGCACTTCACTGTCATTCAGCACTCACATTCTCCCCGAAACATATCTGATTGCTTAATAAATCACACAAAATCGCAAAATCTGTGCATGTCATCGTACTGTAAAATAAAACATCATAGTGTCAGCACAAGCACATATTTTCAAGCTCAAATATTTGTTGGGTTTGAAATGCTAAAACAATATGTTGAAAACATTTGTGAAAGATCAAGCATGTTCATAGTTAACTTAATGAATAACACCAAAATTACACCAATTAAACCAAAAGGATCAAATTTACTTATAAAGAAAAATTAATTAAGGCTATATCTTGAAATGAAGTATTTTTCTCATTTTATTGGCAACATTTTTTATTAATTAAATCTGACAAGATACCTTTGTAATAAAAAAGATAAAATATTTATGATGTGTGTGTGTTGTATATTCAGTGATTTAATTGCGTATGTGCATTTGTAGTTTTACATTGTAAACTTTCTAACTGTTGTCATGAGACACATGGATTTTCTGTGATGCTCACATTGACGTCTTGAAGTTCACTGGAAGATTTATTTGAGCGCAGACGAACAGATAACGCACGATCCTTCAGACTTTCTGCCAGAGACACAGGCTGGAGGAGGATCTACTCCAAACACACACACAAGCTGTTGATTCACAAGACTCAGTCCTGAAATACCCAGCAGACGGACATCATTCATTACGCATTCAGTGACAAACACTGCTCTGTGATGGCAGAATGAATCAGTGCTCCCCTATGAGTCTATACATAACAGAAGCGAATGATTAGCATCAGATTTCAGATGAAAATAATGTTTAACCCTGCAAAGAGACCTGAAATAATTGTCTTTTTTTTGGAAGTTTATTGAACTTTTAGACCAAATTAAAAAATTTAAAGTGCATAAGATTTTTTGTTGAGTAACATAACTGATTCTTAAGGTTGTATGATGTATTGAGAATATGGAAGGAAAAACAGCCCAGTTTTATCCAGAGGCCCAAAATGAGCAAAAACACGCAATTTGATGCAGATGCTGATATTTATGGCCAAAAAGCTGGAGGAGGGTGATGGCTCTACCACAATTTTGCCTTTGGCACAATATCAGAATCTAATCAATACCATAGGTGACAAATGAGCAGCATGTCACATGATGTACCAGAGAAAAAACTGATTTCACAGTAAATTATCTAATTTTCAGCAGTAAGAAAAAAAAAGTGTTTTAAAGCTTGTTGTTTTGTGGAACATCACAGTTATATATGATATGAGAACAGTAGGGCTTGTGGATAGGGAGTACATGTTATTTAATAAAAACATAATTATATTTTCCAAACAACATCATTTTTTTTTCCAAACATAGTCAGTGGGGTAAAACGCCCCCAGGGGGCGACGGGCAATTACTGTAGTTACTCTGTTCTGAACATCAAATCCTTTGTTTTTCCATCAAGTGTATTTTAAATACATTTACATTTAGTCATTTAGCAGATGCTTTTATCCAAAGCGACTAACAAATGAGGACAATAGAAGCAATCAAAATCAACAAAAGAGCAATGATACGCAAGTGCTATAACAAGTCTCAGTTAGTTTAATGCATTATCTGTATAGCAAGTTTTTTTTTTTAAAGTATATAATAAATAAAAAGAAAACAGATAATAGAAAAAGAATAGAGCAAGCTAGTGTTAGAGGCCTTTTTTGCTTTTGTTAATTGCATAATTAACAAAAAGAAAACAAATAGATAGAATACAAAAAGATTTTTTTTTTTCTTTTTTTAAAGAATAGAGAGTGCTAGAGTTAGAGGGTCAAATTAAGATGGAAGAGACGTGTTTTTAGTCGTTTCTTGAAGATGGATTTTCAATTTTTGTTAAAAATCTAATAACATGAAAACTTTGGACATTTTTCATACTTGGTTTATAATTTATGCCATTGTCACTAAAATTATGATAACTTTTCTGAACACATTTAACTTTTGTTTAACAGAAAACAATTATACAGTCTTATACTTTGCATTCATGCTAACTTAAAACCCTCATAAAACAGTTAGCTATGTTATGGCTGCTTGGGGTGGGGATAGTTGTAACAGTTCATTAAAAATGTTACAACCAACTCCTTATGATTCCAGTGAGTCCAGTTATCCAGTCACGTCCTCTATTGAGGCAAAGTCATGTGAAGTTTTTGTTGCACATCTAGAGATTTATGCAGTGTTGGGCACGTTACTTTAAAAAGTAATTAGTTACTTCTCACAAATAGTAACTGAGTTAGTAACTGAGTTACGCCATTATAAAAGTAACTAATTACCAGGGAAAGTACTATTCTGTTACTTTTTTTTTTTTTTAATTTTCAAATATGTAAAATAACTTGGATGCCCCAATGCTAAATATGTTAAATGAATGAAATGGACACTAAATAGAATAAATTGTTACTATAAAACATTGTACACTAATCTACACTATTTTAATGTTTCTGTGGAACAATGTGAGAGACACCTATCAAATTCAATATATTACTGTAAATATTATCAACCCTCTATGGACATCTTGGCAATAGAATCGCCATTGGCTAGTAAATTTTTTATAGCATTATAATATGATATTATGATAATTTAGCATTATAAGATGATAGAACTTTAGTAATTAGAATAACCATGAATGAATGCATATTTGTCATGTTGACTGAACTTAGGACTGGTGGTGGTGGTGCTTAAGATATTGTTTGTCATTTAGTGTTTCTATAAAAAAAAAGGAGAAAAAACTAAAAATAATAGCGATAACAAAACCACTACGAATTCTACTACTAATAACAATATAAAACGCACTAAGGATTAATGAGCTGCTGGGTTCATGAATATTAATCACGTTGTCTGCGTTCGCTCGAACTGATTTGCTGAAATCAAAACAGGGACGACAATAGTTGAGCGCCAGTGGCCTTTTATTGTGGCCAGCCTAAGGCACACCTGTGCAGTAATCATGCTGTCTAATCAGCATCTTGATATGCCACACCTGCGAGGTGGATGGATTATCTCGGCAAAGGAGAAGTGCTCACTAACACAGATTTAG
>JAFVLL020028310.1:0-23015 GCA_021397915.2 Tor tambroides
TTCCCTGAAAACTACACCAACACCTACTGAAAAATGAATCGTCAAAGATTTAAGAATCAGACCTCTTTGAAAAACTTGCAATATTTAATTTGTCATATTGCCATTCAGGTTCTTGAGGCAAAACATGAAAAATCACAAAGCAAACTGAAAAAATGTCAAGACACAAGAGTGCTTTTGGTAAAGGACATGTGTCACACATCAGTCTAGGTAACAAAACAAGACCATCTGAAACTTTAAAACTCAATGTGATGACCTTAAAAGTTTACACTTCTGAGCGCATTCAAGTTTCAACAGTCTGGCCTGCTCAGGAGAACGTGGACCGGAGTTAATCCAGTTTTCCAGCGGCCTGAAGACCCGAGAGACAAAGTGCCAAAGTTAACTTCTCAAAGTTAGCCCAGGTCAAATCCCCCTCCATCTATTCCACTTAAAGATACTAATCTCTACACCTCGGTCGGCACTGATTAACGGTTGCCATCGTGCCGTTTGCATTACAATCAAATGAGAGAAGTGCGTATGCATCAGCATGCCAAAGCGGAAGGAAAGCCATTCATTCTGGTCTCCAACAAATCCCTGTCACATTCATTATTACCTCTTCAGATGAGACTCCATTAAAATACTGCTTATCCACGTCCAGGCGGATTGATGCATGTGTAGGGCGTCGAAGGGGAGAAAACATATCTGTGATTGTTATTTTATCGATGCGTGTTATTAATATTAGGCGTATTACCTCTCGCCGCTCTCCCAATTCCGAAAGCTGTATTGACAGAGGATGTCATCAGCAAGAAACTCAAATGAATTTGCATTCATGATAAAATAATGGCCTGTAGGGACCAACAGAATAGTGAGGGATTAAAATAGGAAATGGGAGCAGAATAATAATTAATTCTGGAGGAAGAAAATATGAAAAAAAAAACTGTTTTTGCATAAACACTTGGCTTGTTTTGACTTCAAGCGTGTTTTATGTTATACGTTCACATAGACATATTGGTCTCATAGCGAAAGCAGAATTTTGTTGGTACATGGGTCAAAGACAGTTCAGAATATACAAAGGATAAATCTTTGCTGCACAAAACTTTTTTTCATATTCATAAAAACAGCTTCACAAAACTGCTATTCAGAAATAATTATTTTTAATCATATTCATTTTAAATGTGCAAAAAATGATGCCAAACCAGTTAATCATATGACCTTCTTTACAATAATTATTTTATTACAATTTTTTTTTTTTCATTATGATATCAGGACAGTTGTTAAACTTTATACCTTACTAAAAAATAAACATGAACTTGAATTTTGTCATAGAAGTGGTATATTCTAGTTTTCATAAGTACAAAATGAATTTTTAGTGTATTTTTGATTAAATTAATAGATTTAAAAAATTAAATAAAAATGTCATTGGCCCACATGGCAAACACGTGGTCAGAAAAAACTAAATAAATAAATAAAAACATGAGACCATTATTGTTTCAATCAAGAGCAAATTGTGATGAGGCAGGTAAGCACCTTATCTCTCCAGAGGAATCCAGATTTCCAGGATTCGATTTTGACTGCTGGCTGAAGGGGATGGTAAAGACAAAGAGGGACGTGTCAACTTGAGCTTCCAATGTGATGGCACCCTATCACTCAACAGGATAAACATACTGCCATGTTAACATGCTGCTCTGACAGGTGACTGCGTGACAAAAAACAAGCAGGTTTTTCTCTCTGGAGAAACAAGTTCTGAATGCCAATGAACTGCAAGTGCACTATCACGCTGCGAGACTCGCTTATTGAATGAACCACAGTAAAGCTCATTTGATATCTTTATCTGTCCCCTTGCACGCCAATCTCCTGCTTTCTACTGGGTCATTTCAAAGGGGTTAGTGTTTAATGCTTGATGTTACCTGTTCTCGTACAAAGATCTGGACTTGCGGTTCATCTGCGGACCATCTGCCTCCCTGCCAGTGGAACCGAAGCGCCATGGAATCTGTGTCTTTACGAGTCCTTTAGTCAGCATAATTCTCAACGACCCCTGAATTACGTGCAATTATTACAACTACTGCAATTAGCGCACGCTACACTTTATCCCCCGTTTTCCCTGCATTGGATAATTATCCTTCCATGTCGAAATCCTCCGAGCCTGACCTCTGAGTTAGTATCTCGCCACCCTCCAACCCCTCCATCCAACCACAGGATGTTTAACTCTACACGGAGAGCTCACTGTCTTCAGCTCATAGCCGAAAAACAACATTGAGGAAAAAAAAATACCTGATAAGTACTCCCTGCAGGCAAAGGGTTCACTTCAAATTGTACCTAGAGTAAATGGCTTTGATGAATAGGGGTCATTGTGTTACAGCTGCTCGTGCTAATTACTCGATTTTCTGAGTTATTACTCGCAGATTTCTCTCTGTGAGCTTCACTAACGCAGCTCCGCGCAACCTCTCAAGAAAGAAGAGACCAAGTTTCATTTTATCTGCTTCCATGGGTTTCACTTTGGTGAAAAGCAAGACTATAGATCTGATCTCTTCTAAGGCTTCTTTGTGCATCGGCCGCTTTACCAATCAGATGAACGCTGAAGTCAATACTTGAATTTGTTAAGTGTGCGTGTGCTTTGAGTGCTGTATATGGATGTAGACGGCAGGCATTTCCACACAGCTGCATGGGCAAAGTATGAATCTGGTCATAAACTCGTGAGATTTACGACGCAAAGCGCAGACGGCTGCAGTTAAGCCGGCGAAACGCATCTTCCTCCCCGTCGAAGATAATAGTATCACTGTATTATTGTCAAAAGTCACTCAGATATAAAACGAAAAAGTCAAATTATTCACTGCCATGAATTTAAGGAAAACACTAATCTCGCAGCTCCCGACGCCGCTGAACACGGCCGTGCGGTGCAACGGCTGAATAATAAGATCCGACTGCACGCGCAAACACGCATTTTCACATGCAGATCCCCAAATTACACGCTCCCCGTATTATTCATGACACCGTGCAAGAGCAGAAAGATATTGAGTTATCCTCTTATAAAAGCTTAGATGAAGTAATCAGACCCCGTCCGTCCTTATCGCTCCGCTACGGTCTGCACGTCACTGAATTTTGTCTTTTTATTATACCACGCTCTGAATTTTCCCTTCCATCTTATTTCCTGAGGTGGATTCACTGATCCACAGCTGTACTGAAGGTTATTTGAGTTTGCCTGTCACCTAGGGATATCCAATATTCACATTTCTGTTCCCCGCTGCTCCTGTTGACTCTCTCGTGGGAAGTGAGAATGTGATTTCTGCCTCGTGGTCTGCCGCCGGGCATCAGATTTGACTCAGAGTGCCGGAGATTTCTGCTCTGTCTGCGGCCCATCACCTCTGCCCCTGGGTGTGTGGAACCGCTATTTGTTTTCACGTCGCAGGGTTTTCCAGTCCATGGGAGCCGGCGAGGCTCCGGGGACCCGAGACGTTTCTGAAGTCAAAATACAGAGACAGAGTTTAATATGAAGGTGTTACTAAAGGACATGATTTCTGAGAGTCACACAGAGGAGAGTACAAAGAAAACACTGGTTATTTTTTGCAGTCGGAAAGCAAATAGAAAAAAGCAAGACGCAGTTTATATATTGCTTCAGCGCTTTGGTGTTCAGGATGTGCGCTACATGCCACCTTTTCACCCTCGACAGCCCAGCAAGTTCTGCTTATAAAACTTATCATCTAAAGGGTCGATAAATAGCACGGGGGAAGGATGTGAGACCTCACATATGACATTCACAGGAGGTGCTACGATCACCGGTGCATTTTAGCACTATAATATAATGTCCTTGCGTCTGACTTCTCATTTTTTTCTGCACTTTAATGTCATCTTCTGAGTTGTTGTAAAACTGTCTTGGAGTGGAGCAGTTAGAACAGGCCGTTCAGAGACAGGTGTTCTCTCGAGCCTCTGGGTCATATTCCCTCCAAATGCATTTAGCGGTGGGCTCCAGATGGAATCCCGCTTAAAATGGAAGCAATACAACCACCAACCTGCTTCTTGTGCAAAAAGAAGGGAGAATCGTAATGAAAAGCACCTCAAGAAATGTAGACAAAGCACTACATTGATAAAACACTTTAAACACTGACAGTGTGAATGCAGCCATGGATTTTGTTGTATATGTATATCATTTTTGAACAAGGCATAATTCACTCATGAAGACTAGTTTTGCTCCTGAATGAATCAGTGTTTCTAATAAAGTTAAATGATTGATTCACTAATTCACTCATAATTGGCACCTGTCGCTAAAAAAATACAGATTTTTCTTCAAGTATTACATAATAATTTGATATCTTGTAGGGGTGTGCAATAACGACAAAAAATGATATCTCAATATTTTCTGGAATTTTGTCCATAACGATAATTAGACAATATTTTGCTGAGCTGTTATCAATGCAGGTACTTTGGCAGGTTTAGGACTTCCATAGACAGCTGACTAGCTTTTGATATTCTTCATATTCTGTGCAGTGGTTCATTTGCAGCAGTAACAGAAATTAACTTTTCACATAAGCTTAAATGGATTTTTACCTTTCATGGCCAATTTTTTCTAACCTAATTAAATGTATGTGTCATATTTTGTGTCAAATTCTTAAATGTAATCAATAAATTCAAAGAGGACCCTATAGGGCTGTTATCAATCAAATGAAATCAGTAATCTAATATTTGAAATGATTTGGAGAAAAAAGGGAAAATATTCTTTAAATATAAACCTAAAATCGCCAGTAGGTGGCGGCAAATCTCTGCATGAGTGAGTCATTGAACCATTCATTCAACTGATTTGTTCAAATGGCTGATTGATTCAGTAACACAACCACCCTGTGTTGCTCAGAGATGAAAAACAGTTCTGTTGTGGCTTTGTTTGAAACTATTTTCGGTTACGAAATAGCAAAAACAGGAACTTGTGTCTAAATGTAAGACAATTAATATTAACTTCTTGTTTATTGGACAATATCACATTTGCAATCATGCTGATATTTGTAGAAAAATAATATCACTTCATGTGATTTTACCTATATCAGATGATATAAATATAAAACACATATAAAAGTCATATTTGCATGAACTCTAAATGTGCATGCACAGTAGACTAACCTACATGTCATAGTGTATGCGTGCACTCTCTGGGTGTGTTTTTGTTTGGTTTTTGCAATATACTCAGTGTCAAATCACATATCGTTTAAGTAACATGTACGATATTATTGTAGATGACATATATCGCACACCCGTAATTGTCTCCAAGAAGCAGAAAAATTGAAGTATTATTTAAAAAAACATCTTGAAATACAGAATTGACCTATTAACCCCTCTGAGGGTCGCAGACACTAGGTTGAAAACCCCTACTGTGGTTAATACATGATTAGATGTTCTGATGGTCAACATGTGATCTGGCATATAAAAACCAGCATGCTTTAGTAACAGACTGCCGGCCGCTTTCATGACCCTCCCGCCCTCGGCATGCCACCTGTTTTACGTACTCTTTTATGGACTGTGGAAACCGTTCAGAGGCGGACGGCACTCCAGGGTGATATTAGCCCGCTCTGTGGTGTACACTTGTCTGATCAAACATTGAGTACGACTGTGTGTTTGTATGTGTGTTCAAACATCCAGGGCTGAAGAAAGATTTATCTACTGAGCAAAGCGTCTTTATTATCGCCTCTGATGGAAGTCACACTTCCAGGCTGCGCCGGTACGGACAGCAACATGTACGGATGACTAATGATCTGACTTTGTGACTGAGAAATGACACTAACGTCCATCCTTGAGCTTCATTATTTAATGTATGTGATGCATACCGGGAGAAATAGCCAAGCTGGTGCCATCTGCTCCCCTAATGAACGATGATGACGGTCATCTCTGGCAGGCGAGGGTCTGGAAACCGCCTTTAACGCCAATAAGAACATCTCACACACTCACCTATAGCTGTAGGCGGGAAAAGTTTTGATGACTTTAAGCACAGAGGACTCTGCTACCCATTAAAATGTATGATTGAAGTGCTCACCACAAGGCTAACTTTTCTAATGTGCCTTAATTAGCTAAATTACTCGCTGTGAAAACACAGCACTGAAGGGAGCTGAGAACTCCGCATTGTTCCTGGATAAATGAACCACTGAGAAAGACTCCAGGCGCCTGTTTACATGGGTGAAGCTCCAACTTCCTTTTTATGAATCGTAATATTGGTATTTCTCCATTGAAATTCCAGGTGCCGCTTTGGTGTCCTGTGCCGGACGGCTTTGATCAGCATATCAGAGCCGGGTTTGGCTTTCATCTGTGGATGAGCACTTTGGCCAAGGGGGAAATTTGGATTGAGGTTCATCCGGAGCCCGGCTACATCCTGCCTTTGCCTCCCTCCTGTCAACTCTGCATTAATTCCCCTTGCGCTAATCCTTCGCGTGAGACCTCAGCAAGAAGTGTTGACAAATCCAAGCCACAAGATTGCACGTTGTAGGCCAGCGCACGCCTGGTATAAACAATAAAACACAGTGTCACCATTCAATCGAGACAAACTGAAAAACGACAGAGCTCGGGTACTCCATTCTCGAAAAGCAGAGATTAGCATCGCAAAGCTCTCTACTTTGTTTGTTTGATACCTGCTGATAGAGTGATTGCGTATTTATCTCGGCACAAGCCTCCACTTTATTCTGTTTTCACTGCACATCAGGCGCCGGAGTGAGGAATTCTCGTTCTGCTCAAAAGCCTGAAGGACTAATTAGCAATTATTACTTAGCACTCGCAAAACACATGAAATATTTCTCAAAGTAGAAAGAAAAGGATAATTAAAAAATAAAGGACGATAAATTATACATACACTGAAGTGTTAAAAAGAGGCCCTCCGGTGCTGTATTTTCAAGTCGTGCCCTTATGAAAAACTAGAGTTTATTCTAGTAAACGAGACTTTTGGACACTGCCACAAGGCCTTTGTTATCTATTGGCATGGTTATGGCCACAGGCAGCCCTCGAGCCGCTGGAGACCCCGGCCGCCATGGATTAAAAATAAACACGCAAGAAAACACACAGACGAGTCTAGCCCTTCGCTGCAATTAGGCAGGGATTTCTGCTTCCTCATTGGCAGCTCGTAGAGCAGATATTGATCGACTGTGGCCACAAACCAAACAGAGACGGGAAGAGAAAAGCGCTGTGGGCTGCTCTTTAAAATGATAATAATTATAAAAAAGAGGAAAGTTTTTATTGTTGGAACAAAAAAGCTGAATAATTCAGCGCTGGAGACATTCTGATAAATGGTGTAAGCGGAAGGCAGCGTATGATTAGGACCTTTGGATCCAAGCCCTGGGGTTTCTCTGAGCGTGAAAGGAAGATGCAGACCATAAATTTCTTGAAGGCCTAGACACCTCCACCATAACAGGCTGCAGAGGGCTTGTGGGTAATGTTTGAAAGTTCGCCATGTTGTTTAGCACGCACTCAGAGCAACGGAACGTTTGAGAGCGGATGCCGTTTGTTGGGGATTACTTGAAAATAGAAACCTTCAAACTGAGAGTTCGGGGGTTGTTCTCTGCTTCACTCTGCAAAGAGCGTTTATATTCCTCCCTGTCCATGAGCATACAAATAGCCACTTTGTCACACCTAACGTGATTACCAGGATTTGTGGGTGTACAATGATGAATGCAAGCAAATACAGACTCACAAACACGTGGATTAATGCTCGATCGGCCCACCTCTCTCGGATATCAACGTGTGGTCTGTCTTTGTTCTAAACCAGCGCTCATCACTGAGGAAAGGGGATCTTACGAGACAGAAGGAGTCGAAGGAGATTTACAATTCAACCGATTCTACAACAACGACATGACCTATTTGAAACTGCACTGCAGCGACACAGTTGTGTGCCTTGATTAATTATTATTACAAGAAAAAAAAGTCTCAAAGCCAAGCAGAAAACACTATTTGGACACATCAAATGAATTAAAAGTGAACATAAGAGCACAAGCAAGTATTTTTCCCAGTCATTTTCTCCATATGACCAAAAAAAAAAAAAATCATCAGTGAAGACCACATTAACCAAACTAACCAGCTCCGAAATGAATTACGTCACAAATATTGATTTTCAAATACTTTTTTGCTTTTTACAAAAGTTTTATGAGACAATGAACTCATCCAATGAAGCACAGCGAATGACATAATTTAATAAAAACTAATAAAACTATTGATTTATAGACATTTATTCTTATTACTAAGTCTACAATGCAATATGTTTGATGTTTATTGCAGAATAGTATAATATATACAAAAATATAAGTTGTTTGAGATGGATGTAGGCTGAAAAACTGATTCAATTACACCATGGGACTGGAAGCTAAAAAAAACTGACTTGTGGCGTCTACAGAAACACATATCATCAATTAAAATCAATTTCTCTATGAAGCACATGACTGGAATATATACTTCTTTCGGATTTTAGAAAAAATGATTTTTTTATGTAATTTGAGACAGTGTTTATGTTGTTGTGCCATTCCCTGAATTCATGCCAGGCAGCAGGAGTTGATGGGAAGGAAGCCTGACAGCCTCATGTAAAGCAGCCAGCGTTATCTGTCACACTTTCTTCAGTTACTCCTACCTCTTCATATCTCTCTTCTGAAATGCCACGTCTACGCCCTTACACACACTTTGAGTAAAAAGCAGAGACCTCTCGCTGACGAGACGAGTCGCAGCGATGAATTGCGCGCTGCACCCGCTTGATAAGTCAAGTCAATCTTTGGTAATTAACAGCGGAGGGCACGGCATGTACTCCTTCTGAAGGGAAATATCATCTCTTTCTCCTGCCCTATGTCCCTCTTCTGCACAGCAGAGAGTGTACACAAGCTGAGGGAGGGCTATATATCTCGGGTGACCTCGGGGGGCCTGGCAAATTTGTTCACCACCTACAGCATAACAGATTGAGGGACGTGCCATTTCCCAAGATCAGCTTAATGGATTTACCTTCTCTTCTAATTACTACAAACTGACATCGGTTCTGACACACACGCAAAGTCAAACACACCTCCACTCCGGGTGACTCATTGAAATCACATATTTAGCCATTGCGAATCAATGGTTTCCCAGGAGTCGGTATCGCAGGTGAAAAGGTCATTTGAGTCCTACTGGACCTAGACAGTTCTGCAGCGGAGAAATAAGTCTTTAGAAGAAGCTCTGTGCTCTTCTTTTCTAATAGCGATGGCCATCTCTACACCCAACAAACTAACCTTTTCATTGTTCGAAATCGCTGAGGCACCCGAAACACACACTAATTATGTAAACATGACTTTGAGAAATGCAGAGTGCTGGAGAAGCCACGGTAGCTATGAATTTCCACTTAAATGTATACGTAACAAAGGGCAATTGTGTGGATGAGTGTGTGCGGTGTAGAGATTGAAAGAGTGTGTTGCACATTGGGGGGTATTCAGCAGAATTTTAATGAAGCCTCAAGGTTCTGCTAAAGGACAGCAGGAAGGGAAGATGGAGAGAGGAGGCATTACAGCACAGAGCAAGCAGAATGTATATACTATATAATAATAATTCACTCTTAAAACACCGTCTTGGGTTACCAGGCACTGCTGTCAGGGGCTCTAAGCTCAAATTTGCTCACATACAAACTTTCATGTGCTACAGTGGTATAAGAAAAATGTCTTGGTATATGACTGTGTATTTTTGAGACATCTTGCTTATAATGCAAAAGTGGGTCCAACAGGGTCCAAAAGTGAGGAATCGCCTTAGCTTCCAAATTTAAGGGGAAAATATAGATAAATTGACAGTGAAAATTAATTGTACATTAAATACTTCAAATTTTTTTTTAAAAAAAAAAAAAAAAAAAAAAAAAAAAACTCATTTGAGGGCTGCAAAAGGGCAACATACGAAACACTAAAACATTCTGAAATCCATGCTCATTTGTCACTGAAAATGTTAAATAAATAAATAAGAAAAGAATACAAAACAGAAGCATTTTGAGTAGTGGCGTCACACTTTTGGACCCCTTTTTATATGTCCATGGCTCACACTAGGGGCAAAAGATTATCTCAGTGAATCACTCATTTAAAAGGATTTGATTAGGGGTCAAAGGTTCTGGTTTAAGTCTTTCATTCTAGTCTGCCATAATCCTATCTAATAAGCCCCTTTAATGCAGCATAATTACATTATGCTTGTACGGTGGAGAATTTATGGAAGTAGAAGAAGAGTAATTTCCCCTGGACAACCAGTAGTCAATAGCTGGTTAGTTGCAGTAACATAGCAAATAATTAAAAAAATTTAAAATTTGAAGATACCTACTCATTCTTTAATAAGGTTTTCACATTTTAGAATAGGGCTGTCACGATTCCTTGATTCAATTCGAGTACTCAATTTAAAAAAATCCTCAATTACATTTTGCCCATGTCGAGTAACGTTAACTGGCAAAATACCGGAAGTGGCGCATTTCACGGATGATAAACCCATTTAAAAATCATAATAAAGCATAATGCTATTGTGAATTCACAAACGCTATGATTCGGTTAAATAAATATATGCACTTTAATATATGCGATTTCAAAATAAAACCTCATACCCTCATTCTGAGTTTACACGTTTTGATGTCCACATATTCAAGAAATTACAATGGCTCTAGCATTTCTGTCATAAAGAAATGGCCAAATATTAAAGATTAAGTGGACATTTGAATTAAAAGTTGTTGAGTCAATATTAAACAAGGATTAGATCGCACAGTAAAGTGTAAAAACAATCGCCAGGGCGTTGGCGACCTCTGTAGTCATTTGTTATAATGTGTAATGTATGTTAGCTCTATTGTTTATAGTACATTATGTAACAGTTTTGTTCAATAAAACCATATGATTATTTGCTTTTGATACTTTATTTGAACTAATTATTATTGCGTCATTGCTATTACATATGTATTTTAAGTCATTTTAAAGGCTATTGTTTGCTTACCTCTATTTTTATTACTACAAAAAAATATAATCCGATTACTCGATTAATCAGCAGAATAATCGACTGATTACTCGATTACCAAAAATAATCGCTAGTGACTGCCCTATTTTAGAATAACAACAGTGTCATCAAAACTATTAAATAAATTATTCAGTGGCCAAAAATTTTTAGATTTAAAAAACTTTGCAATGAATTCCAAATTTATTTATTTATTATAGGAAACATAGAAAGGTCAATAAATAAATGTAACATTTAAAAAAAAAAAAAAAAAGTTCATCTGACATATGCATTCAATCGGGCGAGTACAAATGTTTGACTGGTACCATTCTTCAGCAAGAAAAATAAGCCAGGTGTGAGTCACTATCTGCGTTAACTCTGCACCAGCACTGCATTCAGAGAGTATGTTATGAAATTCGATAAACACAGCTCTGTGAGACAGCATAGGGAAATGACGGCCATTTTCAACTCTCTGAAAATGGGGGAGGCAGCAAAAACACACCCAGTCATCTTTCCGGTGACATTCTGTGTCATGGAAAAGTGCTTTCCCGTCTCATTGCACACATGGTTGTGGTTGTAAAAACACGAATTCTAAAGGCCCAGACATCCACACAAAGTGCCTCCAGCCTCCAATTTCCAAGTTTCTTTATGCTTGTTGCATTAGTCATTTGCTGGCAAGCATCCGTGACAAAGGCGGTTGTTTATTTCACTCCTTCGTATCTTTTTGCATGTTTATTTGCACTTTACTCCCTAAGAACCCACCAATGCACAGCAGTCAAAGTTTACATTTAAAAATATTTTGGTCTAGACTTCCTGAACCCATAATCTCTGCAAATATGACCTGTGGGACCTCAGCTTTACATGGGAAGCCTGTGCCTCCCTTGAATCTAGCAGACACACGTCTCAGTCACCATCCATCCGTGTCACTCAGGGTGGATACCTCACTCAAAAGACCAAAAAAAAAAAAAGAAATAAAGAAATTCTCAAGTTAGTTCAGCGTCTCGTTAACTGCGAGCAGCAGACCTCACCTTCCCTGACAAGCCTTTGTTGGGCCGAACCAGCGCCGAGTGACAGGCCCGTTAGCCTCCAGTCTGGAGAATCTTGTCAGGCTGCCAAAGGCTGAGCTGCTACATGATTTGCAGAACTCATAAATGCTAAGCAGGGATAAGGCTGTTGCCACTGTTGAGGCTGGACAGGGTACCTGCTCTCTGCTAAAAGAGATCTCTTTATGGAGAGCCGACCCGGGCCTGTCAACTCAACACATTCTCAAAGGCAGAGAAAAATGATGACTTTTATAAAAGTCGTAAAACCGAGGAACCGGCACAGTGAATACAGTATAAATCGAACCTAGCAAGAGACTTAGCAGAGGACATTATGAGGCACCACTTTTTATTTCCCAACAAGCAAGATCTTTCTCACTTTTCACTTTCCTTCGGACTATGCAGGATTTGCAAAACATTTGAACAGATAACTTCAGATCAAAAAAACAAAAACCTTATTTGTTATCTAGCTACCGCTTTTATCCAATGCTATTCAACGACCAGTTACTGTATTACAGGGACAGCCTTTCTTTTTTCCCCTCTCTCATCACCTGTTGATGGATTTAAACTTTTAAAGTTACAAACCTCACTGGGGCATCGATGGAAAGGGTGGATGGGTAAGTTTTGATGCACCCCAGGAAAAGGAATGACCAAATACAAGCAGCACAATGCTACATGTCAGCAGAAAAATCACACTCATTATAATCAATGAAACTGTTTCAATGGAATGTTTAATGAAGTAAAATAATCACTTATAAATATCTTTTTTTGTCTTTTTTTTTTTTTTGCTGTGAGTTCTCTTCATTATGTACAGTATAATTCCTGATCCTTATATCTAACACCAACTTGATGTTTCTGCTCTCTTAAATATTTGTTTGTTTCTAATCATATGTACAGTATGAACAGTTGGATCAATACAAACAGTATGTACAGTTAGATTAACACAAACATTACAATAACAGTTATATAAAATTATATTATAATAATTATATTTATTATTAAATTAATTGTATAAAATATTTTTTACAAATATTTTAAAAATGGTATAAATTATAAATATTTTTTGTAAATTATAATAAGTATTATTAAATTATACAAATCTAAAATAAGTTAGAAAAATACTTAAATTATATAAATGACATTACATTTATTTTTTTAATAAATACATTAAAATATTTCTAAATTCATGATAAATATTTTTAAGAAAATATTATTTTTAAAAATTACCAATGGATTTCCATCAACAATGGTAAAATGAGTAAATATAAAATTGCTTACAATTTTTTATAAAATTATACTAATTACATTTTTAATCAATGTTACACATTTATAAATGCAAATATGTATACATTTATTATAAATATATAAAACATTATTTTAAAAAATTACCAATGTATTTCCATCAACAGTAGTAAAATGAGTACATAATTGCGTATTCAATTTTTTTTTGGCCAAAGTCATCGAGCTCACAGCTGGTTTCGTTTTAGTAAACACACCGAGTTGTCATGCAGCTTCTACACATCCAGTGTACACTCACTAAAACTGCCGTGACCAATACACTTCCATTATAGGAAACGTGTAAGACCTCCTATGAGGAATAGGCCCCACATGAATTTAAGCAACACCCCTGCCTTTAACCACTATGCTTGTACTGCTCTTGACATTTGCTCAAGGACATTCAGAAGGCCTTGTAGTCCTAAATCCCAAGACCAGTCTCCTGACATGACAATTAAATATGGTGTTATCAGATGAAATGGACGCAGAGAGAGGCAGCAGTATCTGACCAAACCATTGTTCACCTGTCCGTCACAGAGCCAAAGATGAGTCCCAAAAGAGAATGAGAAAATCTCCACTTAAGATTTCTCTCCCCTGTAAAAATTACGACCATCGTCTACACATGCTCAAAGGGTATCAGAAGAAAAGCTGGTAAGAGCTCTGCAAAAAAAAGCAGCAATGCATCACTCAAAGAGAATGTGCTCGCCATCGCCCTCGATCCCTTATTCCTCATAAACTCTCCATTGTGGTTTACAGGAACCCCAGTAAATGACCCCACTCTTCCTCTCATGCACTCAAAGCATTAAGTCCGTTTCCTCGCTGGCGATGAACTGCGATCCATCAATACGCCGTGTCAAGAGGCTCGCGGATAGTAAAGTCTTCATTGGCGAAGATGGGAGCTGCTTGTTGACTGGCAGTATTCAGCATAATGAGATTTGACAGCTTCCCCCCCAGCAGCTGTAGTGTATCACAGCATATGACTGAACGGACGCTCTCGCTCAATCTACTGGAGTCACGGAGGTAGCCATGTGTGAATGGATCATATGTTAAACGTTGGGGCCGCGGTGGCCGTAACAGCATTACCTGAGCCTTCCGCTTACATAACGCTCGAATCCATTCCGCCGTTCCAGCCGTCTTCGTAAACATCCATGAGGAGTGGAGAGCAGGCCAACGCAATCAAGGGTGGAAAATTGAGAAGTATGAAAAACCATTAACTTCTCTGACTCCACACCGCTGTACATTTTAACAACTTGACACCACGCCAGTCTATAGCCATTTGTCAACAACCGGAGGGGGCAAGGCCTCTTTTCAAGGGAACAGCAGTCACAAGAGTTGCTGTTAAATCCCTCCAAAGGGCAGCGCAGTGTTTGTGCTCCATCCAAGAGGCCGCTGGGAAGACTGACAGGGGGAATAATTAGTTGGATCCAGCGAGCGCCAATCATGGAATGTGTGAAGAGGAAACACGCCCTTTTTCCTCTACGTTTGTGGGCGACTTTGGAGTAGAGGAATGGATTTCATGTAATTAAATATCATGAAAATCTGTCCGGCACGCTTTAGGGACAAGCCGTGCGAGCCATTTTCATGATTGCGTGAGCTGCCGATATGCTGTGGATCAAAGCGTGAGAGAACAGCCACATGTATGGAAAAAGAAATGAACAGGGAAGCACTCCAGAATCTCTCTCTCACACACACACACAAACTCAGTCGGTAAATAAAGCGACAGTCAATTACAATGGCCTGGCACAAAAGCCTTACCCAGTGGTTCAATTCAACAGGGAGAAATCTATCCCTCTATCCCTGAATAATTTTACACCTCAGTGCATACGAGACACGGAAAAAAGGGAGGGGTTATGGAGCGAATGAGGGTAACGTGGGATTGGAGACAGGAGGAGAGAAGGGGAATGGAAGGGAAGCATAACACCAGTTCTTTCAGAAGCAGGTACAGGTACAAAAATGCTCAGATTATGATTATGGATACACCACAACAGAACATCTGACCTCACGGTAAGCAAGAAGAACGGTCTTCATTTACACCTTTTAATCTGACTGGAAGGTAGATCTTAAAAAACTTCTCACAACCAATTTAACTTACATAATGTGATGTAATTCTTGGAGAAACAGAATAGTGAGGCGAAAAATAGGGGAAGACTTGATTTTATCCATTTTGGGATTGATTAGACTGTAGAAAGTGGTCTACATATCAGGGCTTTTCAGATCTTAACTTTAATTCTGAAAGTTCATGTATAAAGACCCACAAAGAAAACGTTGTTAGCAACTGAAAAAAAAGATCATTCATTTTAAATATGTAAATGTATATTAACTCAAAACAGAGTTAATCACATGATTTCTGCCAGTAATGTTACTTTAATACATTTGTTTAAAAATGACTAAAAATGATCCCTAGTGAAAAATAAATATACTAAAATTGATTTAAAATACATTTATTTCATGCTAAGTATACTACAAATACATTTACATATTTATATACTTAATAAAAATACCCTGCAATTGAAACTTTTAGTATACTAAACTGGTAATACTATACTAATTTTGTGCTTAATGAACTTTAATTGTGCAGAAGTAGTGCTGACGTCCAACTAAAGATATACTGAAGTATACAGTATATGATTGTGCTAAAGTGAAGCTATTGCAAGTATACTTCAGATACACTTTAAATATCTTGCATTTAAAGACCGATATTATTCAAAGATCATACAATCCTCATCATTAGTGACATTAAAACACATTTTAGGCTTAATATTAAGAAAACTGCATTGTGCACAAGTAGTACTCCAAATAAAATTTAATTGTAATTTTTATCAGTAAGTCTCGAGCGACATGTCAGTAAATATGTTAATAGGCTTGAACTATACTTAGTATGAAATAAATGTATTTGAATTTTTTTTTTCCAGGGATACAATATTAAATTTAAAAAAAAAAAAAATATTTAACATTAACTTTTAGAATCCCAAACAAAAACAATAAATAAATTTAATAAATGTGTTTAAAAATTATAAAAGAATAAATATTTTCCCAAAAAACAATATATCAATTTAATACATTTGTCTAAAAATGATATTAAATATATTTAATACATTTAAGTTTGAGATCAAATTTTCTAACTCCCAATTTGAAAACCTCTGTTCTTCCTTTGCAATGACATGCACCAATGAATCATTCACAATAAATTCATGAGTGCATAAGAAAGTGTATAAGAAAGTAAATGAGATCTACTCTGATTTGTTGTTGACTTCTGAAGGGATGTTTGGTTTTTCTCACATACTATAACTAAAAGCATCCTGCTGCCTATTTTGCTGTCCTGGCCATATACTCTAAATACACACACAACAGACACAACAAATTGAGAAATGCCTGGAGCATTTTGCAATTCACTGCATCGGTCAGCGTACACTCGCTAGCATCTCTCTGCATTCCTTCATGGACCTACAGACGCACCTATACCACAGACTGACAGCAGCCTCTCCTCGAATTACTATTCCGATCATGATCCAGGCACCTTCACAAATCAGCTCCTTACAGCCCAAAGCCTCCCCGTTTGCAAAAACAAAGCAGCGTGACCTTTCCTTTTTTCCCCCCATCGTCTCCTCAGCGGCTCAGCCTCCATTTCCTCAAACATTTGCCTGCACGGAGTCATCCTTAATTACCACGACAGGGGCGACGCGTTCCGTGTCCCAGGCACAAAGAGGAAATAAATGTTGTTTTTTTGCCTCTTTATTTTTACTAATCAGGGAGCTTTGCTCTTCAACTCAATTGGGAAGCGCTCTCAAAACAGGACGAAGAGCAAGCAAGAATGAAAGCGAGAAAAATGCAAGCTTCTGAATTGACAGTTTAAAAAAAAAGAGTCTGCATAATTTGTTTCCACAAGAGGAAATGTATTAAAATAAATCTCATAAACATCAAGAGGACTGGCTTTTTTCTGGCTTGGAGAATGAAATCAAACTAATCAGCATTGTGCTAATCCTTTCAAGGAAGCTGTAATCCCCGGGATAGCGGGACATGGCTAAACCCACTCCAGAGGGGATCCGGTGGATTCTTTTTAACAAGCCTGATTACGCCAAAAGACGACCACATGTCAGAATAACGCCTGGACCAGGAGAAAAATAAGGGCAAAGTCTGTTTGTGCAGATGTGTCATAATCATTCAGACTTATTCACAGTCTTACACAAAAACACAGGGCATTTAAACTGATCGTCGTTTGCAGTGCCAACACTGGTGACAGATACAACAGTGCAATAAAGTTTACCCAATTTACAGAAATGCACAGCTCAGGGTTGTGCACCATTCAATTTGAATGGAAAATGCCTGAATTCAGTTCATGAACTGATGAATGAAAACAGAACATAGACTACGATTCAAATTGAAATCAAATTAAGCAGAATTAAAGTGTCATCAAGACAAAATTTTAAAATTTTTATTGGCTTTGTCCAGCCAATATTTAAAGGCTTAAAAAGATGTAAAAAGGTGCATCATGTTACTTAATTTTAAAGAAAAAAAAAAGACAACGTACTAACAAAACTTCAGATGAAGAAAAAACAAATAGAAACAAAATCGATATGACTACTGAAATAATCCAATCACAGTCAGTTATTTCAGGTATTGACTTGTTTGAGTAGTGTGAAATGAAACTGAACAATAAATTTACACCGGTAAACTGAAGCATTTAGGGCCAGTGAGAATTTTAATTTTAATTTTTTATGTTTTTTTAATATAACATTTATTCAGCAACGACACATTCAATTGATCAAAAGTGACAGTAAAGACTTTTACATTGTAACAAAAAAATCTAATAAATACTGTTCTTTTGAACTTTAAAAACCTATCACAATTTCCACAAAAATGTTAAGCAGTTTTCAACATATAGGGTAATAATAATAATAATTAAAAAAAAAAATTCTTGAGCACCAATTAAAATCAGCATATTAGAAAGATTCTGAAGGATCATGTGACACTGAAAACTAGAGTAATAATGCTGAAAATTCAGCTTTGCGTCACAGGAATAAATTACATTTTAAAGTATATTCACATTGAAAACATTTAGTTCAAATTGTAATAATACATTCCTGTTTTTACTGTATTTTTTGATCAAATAAATGCAGCCTTGTTGAGAATATGAGACTTCTTTCAGTAACATTAAAAAAATTACACCAACCCCAAGCATATGAACAGTACTGAAAGTGCTGATCAGAATATTTAAATCTTATATTAATATTAATATATTTTTTTACTTAAAAATGCACTAAAACATGTCTAAAATATGGACAAAGAATAGCATATGCAGGCAGATGGAGACTGTAGCACAACTACACAAAACCCCACCACTGCTCGATTATAACACACCGAGTTCACGCCTCCTGAGACTCTAAAAAATAATCACGAAGCAGAAGTCCAGGTTGCAGATCCTTTCCATGTCTGAACAAGTCCAAAAAGGTCAAAAATGCAACAGATGTGGTCTTCGCTAAAACTACATTATTTGTTAGAATGGAAAGTGAAGCGGTAAACCTGGCTTGTTTGGGTGACAAGAGACCCTTCCACTCCGCAGAAGCCAAAGGTGCGCTTATACAAACACAAACTAAATTTCCCAGCATTCCCTGTAGGGTAAGGTTTGACTAGTAGCATCTGCTTCCTTTGATTATGTGTGGAGAAACTTAGGCAGACCGGAAAAGAAAAGGGACCCAGAGGAGCGGGGTAGTGCCAGCTAAGATTAAGGCACGGTAACCACTTCCCTGGCACTTATCACAGGGGTAAAGCTGGATCCGTGATGCCAATATCTAGATCAAGAGCACACATACACCACAAAAATGCAAGAGGGAGAAACTGAGAGGTTTAAAATAAAACAATCGTGGCAGGGGAACTTGACAGGACAAGGACTCGCACACAGCAGCACTTTTCCGTGCCGCTTAAAACTTTTAGATGCACAGTTTGTCATCTGGGGCAGATTATGGTGGAATGCCGCAGACACAGCATCTCTGTGTAAGTGCATAAAGGGGCATTCGCTATCGCCAACGGAGAAGGCTACTCAAGACGTTTAAGCGTGCTAAAATGAGAGAATGTTGTTCACCTTGACAGCTTTTTCCATCCCTGCTGCTAGGGAGCGACTTAAGAATCATTTGATGATATCAAAGCCGATCCTCTGGCTCAAACAGGGTCCCAGCGATGTACATTATAAAGAGCAAACTCACAGGTTTCTCCGTCTACAAAACATGGGGATTTTGTCATTGAGTCAAGGTAATACAATTCAATCTACAGCTTACCAGATCAGCATGTAAGCTCCGCACCCATCCTCGCTGTTTGCCCCTACATTTGGTACACACGCATTGTGATTTTCCACGCCCTCCTTTATCCAGGGGAATTGTTTCGCTGAAGGTGGAAGAAGGTCTAACAAAGAGCTTAGATTGGTCAAACAATGACAAAACCCCCTGCAAATCTCTCATTCTCTCTTTTTCTTTTCTTTTTTGGAGCGGTATGCTTGACAGGAAAGAAAAAAAACCCCAGGCTGAAGGACACTTTGTCAATAAGTAATACCCACGCTGTATTAGCTGCATATTTAGCCATGAGAATTCATCTAAATTGCTTTCAGACGAAATCATTTAGCGAAGCGTGCTTCAACGTGTGACATTCAACTGGGAATGTGAACTTTGGGCTTGTTCGGAGCAAGGACAGTCAGCTTGAGTCCTGTGCCATGTTGCGGAGGCGTTTATTCAGCATTTTCCAGATCAAATCAGAGAAGAGCTGCAAAGAGATTATTCTTGAGACCTGTTCCAACTTCACTTTGCACCGTGATTACTTGGAAATGTTCTGCGGATGGATTTTAGGCATAATATTCTCTTGTTCGGTAATAACAAAGCTTCTCTAGAAACACTCTAGGACTCCCAGCGGTGTGCGGTATAGTATAGGAGAGCTATCAAACACACACGCGCTCACGCTTTTTCTAGGTATTTAAAATTAACTGCAGGGGGTGTAAAGCAACTGACGGTGAGAGACAGAGCGAGAGAAAAAGAGATAAAGACAGGAATTGACTTTTTGCCGTCCCCCAGCGTTCACCCTCTTCTCGTGTTCATTACAACACCATTATCGTTTTGATGTTTTCACCTCCCTTCCAACATACTGCCGGTTTCGTTCTTTAATGTGGTCATTCGGCTACAAGAATTTTTCAACCAAATAGACGTCCATGTCATTACCTTCAATAAGGGTCATTTCCCAAAAGGAAAAGGGAGAGATGGGAATGTTATATGGCGTGACTGGTGAACACTGCATAAACATAGACCGACTTCCCAGCTCCCAATCCAAGAAATTACACCGTATGTGTGTGAAATATCCAATGCATGCAGAAAAACACAGGTTTGGACATGAGCTGTGCTTGTTTGTATGACCTGATGTCTTATTCGGCCCTGCTAGAGGCCTCATTATACCTCACTGCTGGTCGTTGGGAGCATGGCATTCAGTCTGACACTGGAGCTGAAGAAGGAGGAAGTCAGGGCTGTTTAGGAACTCGTTCTCATTAAGAGCTGTGTGTGTCACTGGGGAGACTTTCTGCTCCTAACAGCCTCCAAAAGTAGCTGCGCTTCAACACCGGCCACACAATGTCTCCATCTGCAGGGAGAGCTACACCTCCTCCTCTCTTTCTTTGCCTGTCCGCATTGTCCGTCCTTCACTCTTTTTTGTAATCTCCATTCTCCAATCTGTGCTCTATGTGGTCTGTGTTAGTTTAAACAGTCAGATATGTTTAGCCTGGACAACGACAGGAACAGTGAAAGCAATAGCGCTGCTGACAGTAACAAGTTCCTCATCCTGTGAGGATGCAAAATTGGGAGCGAGCTGCCACAGTCACGAATATGTCAGATTTGGCTAATGCTCCTGGAGCCAATATTTCCTGAGTGCATGTTCACCACAAACAGCGGCTCTTGAGGGACAGGTAATCACAGATGGTAGAAACTTCTATCTTCCATCCCATCATAAATGAATTATGATGAGGGATTAAAGTAAACATGAAACAACAATCGTAACCTATTTTATGTTAGTATTGTCATGCATTTCTAAAATAATACAGGATATTAAATGAGAAAAGTTTAGTTTCCATCAGGAATTGACTGGATTGCAAAAAGTGGTTTCAATATTCCAAAAATAAAACAGGTAACACTTTACAGTAACGATCAATACTCCAATGTTGCGATTAAATACTGTTGTATATATTAAAACTGTAAAAGTCATATAACTTAACGATTAATGTATAAATGAACAAACATGAATTAACAATGAATAAAGTAATTGTGTTCATTGTTAGCAGTGTTGTTACTGTTAACTAAAAAAAAATTAAAGTTGAAATAAATATAAATATTATGAAAAACTTAAAAATGTAACTTAAAAATACTGCTTAAAAATAAGCTGAAGACCTAAAATGACTAAAACTTAAAAGCTAAACTTAAATATTTTTAAAACAAACCAATAAAATGATAAAAAAGAAAGTACACAAAATTAATAAAACTCAAACTAAAATTTAAAACATCACAAAAATAAATCATTAATTTATAAAAACATTAATACAACTATAATAGTATGTAAATAATAGAAACATAATATGTTCATGATATCTAATAAATTAAAAATCTAAAAACAAATAAACACTATTGTAGTGTGTTCATAAGAAAACCAGGAAGTGTATTAAGAATAGGTTTCATTTCATGTTGGCTCTAATGTTTTAAAACAATTTTGAAAACAGCAGTTGTGCTCACGTGGTCAAGTTCAGCTCTTTTGCCATTAGACACTGACTGATCCTGTTCCTTTCTTCGTTCCACATCACTTCCTGTCCTCGCTCTACTCATGATCTTCTATTCACATGTAATAGTCTATTTGATGTGAAACAAATAGCTGTCACTCAAGTTCTCTTAGTGAACCGCTCATGACTTTTCTTTGAGGCCGGTTAGTTTGCATCAGCATGGGGCCAGATTATTTTCCTCTACAGTGGCACGATTCTAAAAAAAGAACTATAAAGAGTTGCTGGAGAGGGTGAAACAATCTTTAAAAACAGTTGAGAAACTTTATAACTCTTTGCAAGTTGAGAGAAAGGGAGCGCGGAGGCTTTGACAGAAAGCACAGAGGGACAGCCACACTGCTGGCTTCCCAACACGAAGGACGCACAAATGAAACGGAGAAAGAGAGAGAAGCATCAACCTCTCAACTACAACACAGTCAAGTATGGCACAAAGAAAACACATCTGCATTCCCCGGATCAAACTGCACTTTCAACTCTTATCATAAATAAACGTATATGTGCAAGACATCACCTCCTCGCTCATAAGTTATAGCAGTTTTGAAATGGAAATGAATCTGAAATATTTTGAAAGGTCATGGCATGCATCATCCCAAGTCATCTGTAGCAGCATGTGCCATCTCAATCATCATGATAAAGAATTTAAGGCAGGTCTAGAAAATGAAAGAAACGTTTGACTTCTGTAAGCTGGTGAAAAAAGCTTTCACGGTTTAGCCTTCTTCAAAACATTATAGGCAAAGAAATGCACTGTTATATTAACCTATGGTAACAAGACTTGTCAGCTATTCCTTTAACAAGAATTTTAAACCCTTAATACATCATGTAATGGTATTCCTTCAGAAACTCAGAACAGCTCAATACAAATCTCATCTCTGTAAAGTTGGCAGAGTCCACAGTAAATCAGATAGCAACTTGCAATATGTTAACTTACCCACTTGAGACCAGATCTCCGATTTTAAAGAAATGAAAACCGAGCTGGTGCATGTTCAAGTGGTGTTATACTTTAGCAGAGAGCGAGA